>JAZHYW010016800.1:0-64868 GCA_037355805.1 Ixodes ricinus
GGGGGGGGGGGGGCGGGGTGGGGGGTTGTTCTTCGTGAGACGTGGGACGTCAGCAAGGAAACAGAATGGTTGGGCACGAATTAGTACAAAATCGTGTATTTACACTTCATGATATTATACCGGAAACTTTCGTTACATTAACTCGCGCGCGCCACTCTAAACAAATTATTCATTTTCGGAAAAAAAGAAAAGCTCCACATTTTGCGTTTCATTTTTAGAACAAGGAGCGAAGGGCATAATCAGCGGCTCGAAATGTGACTGTCGAGCGAGCAAAGAAATTGAAGCACAGAGATGAATGCGCAGCAACACTCTGTATCGATGTTCTAATTAGAGACTTCAACAAAATCGCCCAGAAATGCTCGTATACGCACATTTCAGTCGAGAGCTTCAGACGAGCCGTTTGCGTGTCTCTGAATCCGTAAACATTTATGTACTCTGAAGAGCGAAAAGAAAAAAACACGTAAATGTTGAACTATCGTGTCGTGAGGAAATCGATGCCTGCGTTTCTCTTCTTGTTGTTTTTTTTACCAACATGACACGCGAGCTCGAACTCTGAGGAACTGTTGTCGGAGATATCTGTATATTCGGCGTTCGAATGCGTTTGGACACAGAGTATAGGCGCTTTGCAGAGCGCCTCGAGCATGCGCGCCGCCACACCATCTGACCTTCAGCTTCCTTCCTATTCCGTTCTACTTCACTTCATCCATACCATAGCAGGCTAGATTATTACCATTTTAACTTCTATCGTTACCTTTCTCCTCAGGATTGACCTCTGTGAGGGCTCGTCAACGCCTCGTTCTAGTAGACTCGATATCTCGGCAAGACAGGAGAAGGTCAGCAATGGCAGCTGTAATCCGGCGCGTGTGAAAAGCAACTATGAGACAAAGCAGCTAGCTTTCGTGTCCAGCCACTAATAATCCAACCAGAGCTCGGTGTGTTGTAACGTTCCAGCGCGCACTCGTTCCCTCCTCTCCCTCAATGTCCACCCGTATATTCTCGCTCGGCACTACTTACGCCTGCTGTAGTCACTGGAGGATGAGAACACTAGGGTATCTCATTCGGTGCTCGGCTTCAACATGCATATCTTCTTGCCTTCCGTCGTGCTTTGGCTGCGGGTGGACGCTCGAGGGCCACGAGAGGCCGAAGCGTTATCGAAAACGGGTATGTGACGCGGGAGGCTAAACAGATACCATAGAGCAGCTTGGCAAGCACCCCGCCTCCCCCACACGCACACAGTGCCATTCTCGCACCGCCAGTGACTGTGCGGGTGGAAATCGAGGGAAGGAGGGAGACGAGAGAGGGCAGGGACGACAGAGCGCGAACTCTGACTGAAATGATTATTGGCAGGAGGTAAAGCTAATCGGCGGTAGTCGCCCTGATGGGGCGCGGATACGTCTGCGGTACTGCTGCCCCCGCCACGCGCGTTTCCGCGGTAATTCGTTGTCGCATTATTTATGTGTTGCGAAGAAACTGAGAAAACGGCCGCTTTTATCGCTTTGGATTCCACCACGACAAAATCGCTTCTTTGTCAGTGGCGCTGCGTTAGGGCATTTTTGGAGTCAAGCTACCAGTGGCGTACCAACTTGTTTTTGAGTTGGGGCGCAAACCAACCGATAACCCCACCCACAGGATGGACGCCTCCGGTTGGTATGCCCATGCCACTACAGTCAGTGACGGGTGACGGGTTAAAAGTAAAAGTGGAAGCTTCTTCACTTCCCGCATTTTAACGGAGCGAACTCTAGAGAGGAGGTAGCCTGGTATCAGCGTTCATCTCTTTCCACCTTAGCAGTTTGCACTGCTAAGGTAACCTTATCAGTTTGCACTGCTAAAGTGAAATGAGTTGGAGAGGCTCTCACATCACTTTTAACCCTATCGCCGACTATTACACAGTACGCTCGTGTGAAGTGAGAAACATTCCTATCCAGTGTCGTTGCGCTGCCCTTTAAAGGGACCAGAAAACTGTTTTTTTAACGTCTTCCTCCTTAGCTTTCGGACTCATCTCGAAACGAAATGAGGAATACTTGGTCGTGACGTGCTTCGGCACCACTCGCGATGACTCCAAACACAAGATTTTTAAGCACACCATGGAACTTGTCATACGCAAGTGATGAGAGTGCCATCACAGTACTCATTGGTCGCGAACCGCGAATCCGAATGCTACGCCGGCAGATTGATTGTCTAGGCGCATACATCCGAGTGACGCAGTGCCCGTATCAATCAATCCGTAAGCTGGGTTCCGATGACGTCCTTGGGTACCGCGGATGTATCGCAGTAAGAAGGAGGAGCGCTTTTGAAAAAAACAAATAATGAATTAGTCCTTTATATTTTCAAATTTTTTGCTAACCGAAAAGCAAACTTTTGGCTTTCTACCCTCGTCTACTAGTTTGTTTGTTCTGTTTTGTTTTTGTCTCATCAATCGATATGCGAATAATCAAATTCCAATATTAATATATTTTATCCCAGCCAAAATAAATTTTAAGGTCCCTTTTATGGGTAGACTCGAGGCTATAACTGCCTTTATTTCTAATATATATAAGTATTGGAGTGGACAGCGCGCGCATTGCAGCTGCCCGATGAAGTCCTCTCTTCGATTTGGTGGGAAGCGGCAACACCAGATGGCTCCTCGATATGCGGCTAATGGCAGCCTGTCGCGAACGCGGTTTCCCATCTTTCTTTATGGGAGACATGCGTGCTTTGAAAGTCGCTTTTCTGGGTGCGCCCTGTCCTGTAAAACTTGACACTTGCACCACGCGTTTTGCTTAGATACTGCTTCCTAACTGACTCTAGCTATGTGCCTTAACGGCGGAAATGACAGTTCTACGAACGCGTTGAAGCGGAGAGATGTCTGGCGCCGTTTTCAAGTCAGCGTCCATTAAGTTCACAGCATTCACTCCGATAACGTAGAAATCGTGTCCAGGTACTATGCCATGTTCCTCTAATCCTCGGTTGCGACGGCAGGACGGCGGGAGTCGCTGTTGGCTGAGTTTCCCAAAAAGACAGCCGCGGGAATCAATAACCCGGAAACGAACGACCCAGAAATTTAAAAAAAAAAACGGCCGCGGGGAAAAAAAATGTTTTCGGAAAGAATGGTTTTTAAGTGGCAATTAGGAAAATATGATCCGCAGGGGTTATAAGAAGATATACCCCGTGAAACTCATTTCGGAATATCAAGAAAATAACCTCTCAAATTTTTCTATCGCAATAACCATAATCTAATATTAGACGCTCTGGTTTTTTTATTTCGTAAAAAGAAACAAGGAGATGCGCTTTAACAGAATGGCGTGAACATTCTCAGTAGATGCAGAAACGTTAGAGGTGAAAGGTATGACTTACATTACGCAGGAAGTCCTCAATTGCTGTGCTTCCCATCAGCATAATCCTTACAGGAGTTCTTGCGGCGGCGTTGCATTTCGACGAGCGTCGACTTTCGTCTCTACCTGGGTTGAGCGCCGACTCGAACCTGGGCCAACTTTATGGTTACGGTCTATCCCTTTAAGCGTAAGGCGTAGATGGCCTTCGAGTTTCCGGGGCTATTTTTCGGGACCGCTTTTTTGTTTTCTTTCCCGCAGACCATTTTTACGAGAACTTTTTTCCCCGTACAACAAAAAACTCGCGGCTGCGCAGTTCGTAGCGGAGGGTCCACAGTACCGTATCGGGTGCGCACAAACGGTTCCCTAAAATTCTCCATAGTCTCCAGCTGTGTTTCTTCCGTGCACGACGGTCACATTGGTCGTTCAAACATTCCGAGGACACCTAAGCCCCCCTTATGAGTTGTGAATGCGAAAGCATTAATGCCCAGTTGAACGTCACTTGCGCTGGCGTGGACAGCCACTTATCGCTACTGCAGAGGTTGCGGCCGCCGACGATATAGATGCCTCAGGCGCCTCGATTTTCTTCGGCACCGAGGAGAGGAGTCAGGCATCGCGCTTAGGCCAAGACCAAGTATTACTATATACATTTTTATTTCTTTTTCATTTAAATTACTTTGATCCGGTTTGGGGCACTACTGCGGCAAAGAGTCTTAACATGATACACATACTTCAAAAACGAATATTACGTAATATTTCTAATGTGCCTTTTACTCGCATGCCGAAAATATAGTTCACAATATGTAAATTAATAGGCATCTATAATATGTATATATAATTATAGGCTTATTATAATATATAAAAATGAACTGCTCAATATTAATACCTCTGTGACAGAATTCGCTGGTTGAAACCAACGTGTTTCCGAATATAAACTTCGTAACCCCGAATACCGGAATGTAGCCAGTTGTCGCCTAAATCTTAGAAAGGAAGTGTGATTGCATGAACTACCCAAACTGCCGAGTACTCACTTTTCATTCATTCATTCATTCATTCATTTATTTCACCTTAAGGGCCCGTTAAGGGCATTACATAACGGGGGCATAATCAGAATATAAACAATATAAAAGCCAAAACACAAGCATAATACAATCGGGGAACTCGAAAAAGTATACGAAATTGAAGCTAATGACAAGAAGGTGTAGTTTTACTGCAGATGAGAAATCAGCAGGGTCCAAGATGGTGACGATGGAGGATGGGAGACTATTCCAGTTGCTGATGGCTTGAGGAATAAATGACCGATTGAAAGCGTTAGTAGAGCCAGAAATGCGTTTGATGGTGCAGTGCAGACGTTGTTGAGGCGAAAAGATGTTCGGTCGGGGGTAATAACAAAGTGGTTTTGAGGTCGGGAATGTTGTAGTAGATTTTATGAATAAGACACAGCTGAGAGACTTTCCTGCGAAGCTGCAAAGAGGACATGGTTAGTTGAGTTTTTAGCGCTGAGACACTGAAAGAAAAGTCATAAGTGGATGAAATGAAGCGAGCAACTTTGTTCTGAACTGCCTCAAGGGTATTGATGAGGTACAGTTGATGAGGTACACTCGAATGATGTTATCTTAGATAAAGTAACGATGAATGAATTACGTGATTTGATGTATAATTTTCTCAGGCCTAATATTTTGTTTTCAATTTTATAACTTGCGTATTCGCTGCTGTAGGAATGCCACTGGGGGCCGAGAGCTTGTCAAGCCGCTTTGTGAGACTTTTTTTCTCTGGTCTCAGCCATGTAAAATGGGAAATAAAGATTATTTCTTTTATACAAATGTATGAAGCAAACATGCTTAGGACATGCTGGAGGCGCGCCGGCCGATTATTCTGTCACCATCTGTACAGCGAACACAGCGTTTGTTGTATGATGTTTTAGCATATCGGGGCTCATAGTAATAATGCAAAAAGCACTGCAAGTTAGAGTTCCTGTATAGGCTCCCTACGAGAGCCAGAGTTGCGCGTTCATCCCCGTAGCGCCGTCTTTCCTGCACGGCATGTTGATCCTGCTCCTCACGTGACTGAATTCGGCGAATAGCGGCGCCGCGCGTTCGAGGCGCGCGGCGCGCTCGAAAGCAGGGGTACGTACGGCGGGGCGCGTGCAACGTCTACTTTCCTGCACGGCACTTGATCCGGCTCCTCACGTGATCGGATCTCGGCGAATAGCGGCGCGGCGGCACGTGGAAAACAGACGCGCAACTCTGGCACCCGTAGGGAGCCTATACAGGAACTCTACTGCAAGTAATAACCTAAGGAATCGGAAAGCCACCTATCACTTCCCTTCCATCTGCACCCGCTTATTCATCGCCACACTTCAACCAGAAATTCAACAACGGCCGCTCCAACTTCCTCGGCGACCGTGTTGTATTCCGCAGTCGCCACCCGAAACGCTACACCACGGTTGCTACGAACAGAGCTTGAACCAGCCACCTTTTGTCGATGAGTGCACTCATCCACGGCGAACTGCGCGCACACCTCAATTAGTAGGGACCAGCCAAGCGTTAAGCTCTATTCGCTTCACATCCCGGGTCGAAATGTAGCTGATATGGCGGGAACACCGCGCACCGGGGGCGAAAACGTCGGTAGTGAGGAGGGTGTTTCCAGATGCGGAAGTCCCGATAACGATGACGGTCGGTAAATTGAGCGCGCTCAACAGTTCACGTGAATTAACCTGCCACTCCGGCTGTTATCTCCAGGCACATCCTCATTCATGTCCGCTTCAATAGTAGACCAGGCGAGAAGGAACTATAGATCGCCGTTCTTCTCGAACTGACGGTGGAAAGAAGGAAGTACGGCCTGCACGTCTGCCTGCCCCTTGCGTGGGTTTGTTTACCGGCCAAATGCACCGGCGTGCTTCTTTAGCCCCCTTCCTCCCGGACCTCGACTGATGACGTCGCGCAGGCGGCGGCATCATCCTCGTGCATTCTCTGTGCCGTACTTTGATTGGCATGCCTATGCTCTAAAGACGCGTTCTTTTAAGCTTACTCACCGTATACACCTGCAGAAGCAACCAATGGCGGCGTTGTACTTCGTGACCGCGGTGCCCGCGCAAACGCAGGAGCCCGCAGAAAGGTGACATTTCAAGTCTGGCAATACGGGTAGAAATTAGGGCGAGTAAGAGATGAGGGAGCGCGGAGATTTTGGCAAACTGAGCTCTGGCTGGAATGACGAGTGGGTAGACGCAAAGCTTTTGTCTCTTCTCGCTGTTCGAACGCCTTGGAACATTGAGTGGAAAAAGACGCCGACGCCGCTGGCTTTGTGTCTACCCACTTCATTGCAATTCGGTTTTCCAACAGTCCGGGCGCTCTTTGACATCTTCATTTTTGGTGAACCGAGCTAAATTCACTATATTCCGTTTCATACTTAGCGTGCAACGCTGCCAAAGCTACTGGCGCAAGCGTGGGGCTCGATCTCGTTGATCATTTGCACGTGCTCTCGCGCAAACAAAAACCATACACGAAGCGACGCGCTCGCGCTAGTAGCTTTCACAGCGTTGCACACTAAGTATGAAACAGAATATAGCGACTGGTAACTTTATAGGGAGTATTCACTGGCGGCCATATCTGTGTGCGCTAATGCTGAGCACGTGCGGATGGCTAGCTTCCACAGTTATTTTGCAACGTGCACCCCGCACCATCAAGATTGCCGGTCTTGGCAGCCTATTAATGTGAGCTCGTTCTGAGCATTCGCTCTAAACAGTGACCTCCAATATGGCGGCCAGTGAATACGGCCTATACAGATGTTTCTTGTATACTGCGATGTTGCTATCCACACACCGGCAAAACTAGCGTACATCTTTGTACCGCCGACACGTACGGTATCGGTGCTTGGAGGACATATTTCTTTGTCTTGAAATGCGCAAAGAGAACAACATCATTATGAGATATCCGTGAAGAACGGCATGATTGATAACTTGAATGCATACACAGCGCCAAAGAAGCTTATATTGGGAAGGGACGCCTTCAATGCGATGGTGCTCCATGGCGATGTTGTTGCGACTGGTTTATAACGACCCTCTACATAGCTTCATGGATAGGAAGGGTAAGAAATGCCGATTGCCATGGCAACGTACATCGATCAACCAATCACCTTGCGAGGTTTCGGTGGTCTGTATGTTAGTATATGTGAATTAAAACAGCTCAACGGACGAGGAACCATATGAAGAAAGAAACAGCGCTGTCCGGCTGGCAGGCTGGGATGGCGATGACACTACTTTCCCAAGATCCAGTGACTTTCGCCTACACTAGCCTCCACGAGTGCACCACTACACTGCGGCTATAATGTACGACCAAAGGCCGCTTAACTTGTGTGCCACATTAAGGAATAGATTTATCTCATCAAGCGTTCGGCGCATGCGTGATGCCGCCATAACTTTTGTCATAGCCTCCTCTATACTCACAAAGCATGGCAGCTCGATGACGGAGCCATAGAGTGCCCTGTCGCAAATTTGGAGCGTGAGGATCTGGTAGCCCAGAACATTTCTCTCGAATCTGGTATTCAGCGCACAGCTTTTGCAGCGGCGAGGACCCAAAGCATGGCTTTCAAACCCGACGAGAAAAGAAGCGGTAGCCCGAGGAACGCGAGAAGCACGAGCGGACATTCCATCGCTCGGGACAAGTGTGTTTCGGCGTATCGCCGCAGAGGGGCGCCCGTTACATGCCTCTTTTCTGCCGCTCTACCTTTTCACTTTCGCCGGCCGCGTCTCGTGACGATCTGCCAGGCTCTGTCAGTACTGGCGAAGAGATGTTTTGGTGGCGCCCTCTTATGGTTACCTCTCGTGACGTCACCAACTTGGGACCAACAATTTTGATGGTGTTTGTAATGAGCATGGTGGAAGCTTGAAATCATTGCAATCTGAAACCACCACTGCCAACACCGTCAAAATTGAAGTTCTCACATCACTCTTATTCCCGTCAAGAGAAATCCTTTGCTGAGGTTATAGTCACAATTCGGCCAGTCGAGGAAGGCCGATCAGAGTGACGCTTTCGATAGCTCACGTCGCCAATAGAGGAGGCTCTGCTTTAGTTCACAGGAGGCAGTGGGCAGTACACGAGACTTTTCGTGCCCTGCACGCGCATTGTTTCAGCGAGGTTGTCGCACGCGCAGAAAGACTAAAGTACTAAAGTTTCCTCGATGCACTGCGGCAGCGGTGGCGTACCCAAGCTGGCTGGTGACATTTGTCTATTGAGCGGCTATGACTAGCTATTAAAGTTTACTAGAATACGGGGTAGTGTTTGGACCGCCGCGACTCGACAATGGGAAATTGTGAGGCTACACGTGTAGAGCGCTGCAGTCGACAGGGCAGCAGAAAGTCGCTGTAGGCCGCACGTGCGCGTGCACGCGGTGCACGCACACAACCACCATGCTGACCCTACTGGTGGTTCTGGTTTCAACCCATTCCCAATTCAACCTTCCCGTTTACACTTTCCCGTTTCAACCCGGCTCAAAACGGCCTTCTCGTTTCAACCTTCCCCATTTCGCCCTATCCCGAAACAACCTTCGCGCTTCGGCCATCGTTTGTTACCAGTTGGGTGCGGGCTAGGGGGCACACGTAGGCCAACAAGGACCGCAAACTATCAGAACTGGAGTGTCGCCATCCTGATGGCACGATTTCCCTGTTCGACTTTTTCAACAAGGCGAGGGCATTTTGTGGTCTATGATGTTTTCCTGTGTGCTCGAGCGTTCAGTGTTTGAAATTGTAAAAAAAAAAAAATAAAGTCGCATTCATATGCCTTAAATGTCACCTGTCTTATTTATCGCTCTCCAAAATATCAAGATCACTAATATGAGGTTTTAGAATAACATGCGCAATCACTTTGTGTACCCTAAAAATAGCGTCGCGATGGCGACGCTAATATTAGCTTAACCAATGTGCTTGTGTATGTTAGACTTCACCATTGTACGTAGCGCGACACTGCTAGCGGGAACAAGCAATTGGCGGTGTTGCTGTTCATCTTATAGAATTAAAAGGCTACAATAAAAATATTACTGTCTTTGGAAGTGCTCATCTGAGCCACTACCCTAAGCCCTAAAATTTGGTGCCTGCTAATACCAGTTCGAAGTAAAATTTAAAAAAAAGGCGACAAGGTCGTCTTTGCAGTAACGATGTCGCAGAGTGTACATTGACCGTTTCGCGGTTGCACGTTATGGGGATCATCTTGAAATAAAAATGAAACAAGAACACTTTAAGTGGCTGAAGTAAGAATAATTTATTACTTCAAAGCTTGCATGAAAGAGGTGCATATTTTTAGAATACATTGGCATGCAAAAATATTTCAGTGTATATATTCTTAAAGGGATACTTCAACAAAATTTCAAATATACCCGTCGTGTTCACAAATTGGCTGAATATGATCCACAATATCCGTAAATGACAATCGCACATTTCTATTTTGAGCCTGATGACTATTTTTCGTTATAAATTACCCACTCTGGCAAACGCTCGGAGAGCAGCCAGCGGAGAGCACGTCACATCCGCCGCAATCGTGACGTAGTTTGTCTCGGGACCTTGAGTCCGGACACAGCAGACGCTGAGAGTTATCCCAGCCAATCCCACTCTGTGGACGTAGCCCGTGATACGCTTTCTGCGCGTCGCTCTGCCCCTCCCAAAGGTCACGTGACATTCAGACGGCCTTGGATAGGCCCCGATGGCTCGTAGCATCCGCTGAAAGCAGCCGAAGCACACCAGCGATCAGGCTACCGCAAGTAACCCCAAAGATGCCCTTGTACGAATTTCAAATGACGGGTTAATCTTCTATAATCCTGTAGAGGGACAATTGTGACTTCTGGGACACGCACAAGAGAGTCTCGGGGAAAGGGGAGTTCCTCCTTGGGCTCATCTCTCGTCGTGGCTGGAAGCGAGACAGTTACCGTTACTCCCTTTCAAGGTTCCTAGACGGGCATTACAAACGAGGCGTTAGCGACATCCACAAAGTGCTCTTTGCTAATCGTTTAATTCGTTTTAAAATTCCTTTTCGTGTCTTTTTCAACAAGAAATTAGTGTGTCTGATGTGATAATGCTCCCTTGAACACAAATAGACCAAGAAATAAACGTCGATATTTTGTTGTAGTATCTCTTTAAGCAAAATAAGGTGGGCAGACCAGGTTTAGAACGATTAGACTTTTCGCGAAGAGGTTGCGATGCGCAGGGTCTAATACAAATGGGTTGAAAATGGACGGGTTCAAACGCAAAGGGTCTTTCGGGTATCGGTTGAAACGGGACGGGTTCAAATGAGAAGGTCGTTTCGAGAATGGGTCGAAACGGGACGGGTTCAGACGGAAGGTCGATTCGGGAATGGGTCGAAATGGGACGGGTTCAAACGGGAATGGGTTGTTTCGGGCTACACCCGACCTTACTGCCGATGGGCTGGTGTCGACACCTATCGCGATCTACACCACACGCCTCACGCGAAACACTCCGGTCCCAACACTCTAGCACACTGTATTGCTATGACACAACAAATACAAACATTGAAAACGTATGAAGTGAGAGCGCGTGAACTTATGCACTGTAAATCATTCGAAACAAAGAAGAATCAACGTATTTTTGTCGATTTACAAGAGCGCGTGAAATGATGCACTTGTAAATCATTAAAAAAAATAACGTGTTTTCTTTTTCTGATGCGTGCTTGTGAATTCGTGCACTTAAATTTTATGTCATGATCACAGGCACTCTAGGACGTAATTTTTTTTAATAGTCCTTCCTGAGACGTCCATAGGATATCTGTCGGACGTCGGCATCTGGACGTGGGACGTCCGCACGTTTTTGAGATATACCCGGGACGTTTGGTGTTGCCTGGGAACCAGCCTAGAAACATGACTACCATAACAGTATTGAAGATAATAGTGACACTGCTACTGTTTCGTTTGAATTGAGCGATTTGGGCTCAATTTCTTTGTGTGCCTAGATCTCAGGCGGTTTTTGACTGCTCAATCGAGGTGGCGTGGTTTAGTGGGACTCGTTGGTAATGCGAGTTGCGAAGAGGTGACGACAGCGGTGATCGTCCTCAAGCGTCTCCCCCCCTGTCCTTTTCGCCTGCTTCCCTCCTCGCCATGTGATAACCAGCGCATGCGCACTTACGATAAATCTGCGCAGAATGCGTCCGCCATTACATTGCAAACGCTCCCCGTGGTTTGAGTTGCGCCCTCTCTATCAATCTAGGCTCTTTAATTTCGTTCAAGACAGCCTGCATTACAGAGACTGTCCAACAGCTAGATAGGGGTCACGTGGTCTATGGGCCGCGTTTGTTAGACGAGCTGAGACAGGTTGACGCACGCGTTGGTCGTCTACGAGCGCCCCACCTTTCCGCTTGCTTTCCTTCTAACCGCGCGAAAACGAAGCGGATGCGTACTTGCGACTAATCTCCGCCATTAAATTGCAAAACGCTTTCCTGTGGTTTGAGATGGATCCCCTTTATATCCACAACGTTTCCACGAGGGCGCAGCCATCTTGAATGTCGTTACTTCTGGTATGCGTTAAAACATCGTTTAGATCTCTACACGGCGCTGGAAGGTGTTCAGGACAAAATGCGTGATTGTCAAACATCCCTGGTTTGCCTCACCTTTATTTTCTAGCATATTCCAGGTCGAAATGTCGTAATATTTTTTCGTCCCGCATACCACATATAAAACCCACGTGACTGAGAGCGGAAGGAAACGAAATGCGTATCTAATTTCGTTCCTGCAATGGTGGCGCTATACCTGTGGACACAGACAACAACCCAGATTATAACATTTCATTTGAGCATCCTTACTCGGATACCGATACGTTGCCGGGAATAGGTTGCGACAAAAGTTCCAAACACAACGTTGGAAAATGGCAAGACAAGCATCGCGCCCCCTTTATTAGCTGTTAACCACACTCCACAATCGACATGGAGCCGCACTTTATACAGAATTTTACCTCCAGCTTTCCAGAAACTGCATGCTTTTTCACGATAAATTAAGTTTATATAAAAAATCATCACGTAACATTGGCGGTTGCTATTCCTTAGAAGTTGTTAGAAGGCCGGGAGGAATCATCTGTTTTTTTGTCTTTTTAGACTTAGGCTAGGTGGCGCAAGCTACCGCCCGTTACAAAGTGTATCCCCATTAACATCCATCCATCCATCCATTGGGCACGCCGTGATTGGACCAGAGTCCTCGCCGAACCTTGACGTGTAACGCTCCCTCTCATTACGACGTTGCTAAGTTCACGCCGAATGCTGACGTAGTCCTCGAGCTTAACACTTCCTCAGAGGGCGTGTCCAACCAATGGCCAACTCTGATGATTGACGCAGCATTCTACTATACTCGTTTTCACATTAAGAACCGAAGTAAAACAAGTCCGGCCGGTGGCGGAGTGTTCTGGGTTTCCACCAATGAAAGGGCGCGATATCGCGTAGATTTCCCCACTCTCCGTCGGGAGGTGGTGGGATTCACAATTAGAGACCGAAACCAAAAGGAATTTAGCACTGCAGCATCCTCTAGTGGCAAAAAGCTAGAACATACCTCGTTAAATAGCGTTTGTTTCTGATAAACATGCTTATGCTACGCACAATTTTGCATCGCTTCTTTAAACTGTTTTCAATAAACATATCTTTGTATATCTAACATCGTTTATACCGTCGGCTTTCTAAAAACACCATGAGAAAAAAATCAACGTCGGCCAGTTTTAGCGTATTTACAGTTTTTAACGGCAAACATGGAGCGCTAAAGCAAAAAGATCAGCTGACATCATCGACATCGCCGCAAACTTGATGAACTGGGATTGACCAGATCTGTTACCAGCCACGAACGTAAGTTTGCATAGTTTATTCTGTCCTAATATACCTTTGTTTACGTTATTGCGTTGACGTTCACGTGTATATATTGAGTGGGCAATCGGTTTCCTTGTGTGTCACGGTGAATTTCAATTTTTATTCTTTAATTCTGTTCTTTTAAGTACCGTGGTGTGGGGATGGTGATACAAATCCTGATTATAAGCAGAAACAGCGTGGTTGATGTGAGATACGTTCTTCCACGATCCCATTAAAGCTTCTGCTTGTTGCCCGAGTGGCCCTGTGTGTGGATGGCGGTAAGAATCCCGATTATAATCTAAAACAGCATGGTGGATGTGAGATACGTTTATTGCCAGAGCGACCCCAAGGCAGGTAGATGGCAGTTTGTGAGTTTACTTTCCCACAAACCGCCTGAAGAACTGATCACTGCAATAACGGAGCTATCTCAATGAAAGACTGGGCTGAACATAATGTTTAAACTTCAAAATGAAGTGTAAGCGCCACTGAATATGCATGAGGTGAGGAAGTGAAATGTTACGCTCAGGGCCACATTGCAGAACGATGGTCTACTTTCGGCATGCCGCCAACACTATGTCTTCTTTCTTGAATAAAAACGACCCTTAAAGTGTAATTGTATGCATATATGATTAGAAAGCAAAAAGCCAAAATGGCGCCTGACACCTCTGCTGTAGACGGGCAAACTAGCGAGTGCAGTACAACTGCAAACTTTTTTTTTGTAGGGTGATTCTTTGTACATGGTTATTCACGGTGCAGTGGAGTACATACAGCTGATTTCAAAAACCTCAAGAAACCATGAATAAGGCTATTACGTAATGAAACGTAGAATCACGACAACAACATGACACTGGAGGTTAGGCGTGTATGAAGTCAGGAATCTAATTTTGCAGTATGTGAATGGTCCTTAAAAGGACCGCTTTGTGTTCTGGGGTATGACAAACAGAGTCCAAAGTTCTAGCCATTTTCAGGAGAGGACATGACCTAGGAGGACATTAGTTCACGGTCAATTCCATTCTAAAGGCTGAACACCGAAGATCTCTTGACCCTCGTCCTCGTCGTCAGCTTCGTCGTCGTCTCCACTCTCCTCCTCCGTGTCGCTTGCATCGAGGGGTATGATGACTGGCTCGAGGTTCGACTCTGGGACATCTCATTCTCGAAACTTCGCCTTTATTTTTTTCACATGCTCTACACAGTCATGCCAATGGACAGCTGTTACGTTGTCCACTGCTTCCCTCAAGAGCCGCTCAGCGTCATTGGGCTTGAATGTGATGTTTTTGGAGGCGACCTCCTGCTCGACTCGTGCCCATATCAACTCTATGGAATTGAGTGACAATCACTCTTACGCCTTTTCCAGAAGGAGCCCTTAGCCCGGTCGTCAGTCCAGACATCAAGGCTTGCCTTGCTGACTTTATGGTGCTGTCAGTAGTGGTGCAAAACTATCGATAGTACTATCGATAGTATCGATAGTCGCCAGAAATCTGACTATCGATAGTCAAAAAACTATCGATAGTACTATCGATAGTCGACTATCGAAAAACTATCGATAGTACTATCGATAGTCGACTATCGAAAAACTATCGATAGTACTATCGATAGTCGACTATCGAAAAACTATCGATAGTACTATCGATAGTCGACTATCGAAAAACTATCGATAGTACTATCGATAGTCGACTATCGAAAAACTATCGATAGTACTATCGATAGTCGACTATCGAAACACTATCGATAGTACTACCGATAGTCGACTATCGAAAAACTATCGATAGTCGACTATCGAAAAACTATCGATAGTACTATCGATAGTCGACTATCGTAAACCTATCGATAGTTCTGTCGACGGTTTACTATCGATAGTTTTGCGACACTAGTACTAGTTTACGGCAACAGCAACACAACACGTTGTCCGACAGTCGGGCAACTTGTTGCTCGCTCCCCGTGTTGTCCTACAAACCTGTAACATCGCGGCAACAGCAGCACAACATGGACGACAACTAAAATGTTGCCTCGGTATGACAGCTTTCGGCAACAAAAACAGCAGCAACTTGTGTTGGACAACGTGTGTTGCCTTGACTGCTGGCTGAGCGAATTTCGGGCCGGCAACACGACAAGATAGATGGCTTCGATGACAGAGCTAGTTTCCTATGAATAACGTCTTACTCAAATGAAGGCTTGGAAAACGTTAGATAATAATAACTAAGGCTGGCATGCAGCTAAAATATTTTTGTGAATGTTGTTACAGTGTAATTACGGAAAGCGATTGTCGAAATGGTCACAGCTAGGGTCTTGAACGTTCAGACTGGTGTTGAAATTAGAACCGTCGAGAGACCAGCTCACATTACTGCTAGTGAAATAAAATGGCATGCCTACTCACCCTCTGATAAAGTATAATAAAAATAATCCTGGAAAGCGAAGATTAAAAAACCCAAGCATTAAAAAGACCGCTCTGATCATGGTTGTTGATGTTTGGAACTTGCAAACAGCCGCTACCAGACATCTGATTTGTTTCAAAAATACCCAGGACGTTTTGGGGAATGAAGCGATCACATAGCAGGCGGTAGGTAAAAGCGTTGAAAAGTTTTATTCCATCGATTGTTGTGAAGGCCGATCGTGTCGGTGTCGCAGTTTTGAAACGCTGTCTGTTCAGCTCAACACCACGCTACAAAAGACGCTTTAGGGTCCTGCCGGTGCTTACTCAATTTTACAGTAAAATATGAATTGCACAAAAGATAGAACCGGACAGAAACACTTCATACCGGGTGGCGCAAATCCCGAACATATATCGGCGATCTCACTTTCCTTGGTTAGGGCTTTCCGCTTTGTTAGCGAATGAAGAACATTTTGATAAACAGATTGTTTAATGCGTCAAATTAATTACTTTCAGATGAAGCTCATCTAGGCATTAATTGAGCTCCTTGTTCTGGCCCTGCGGGCTGCGTCTCGAGCTGAGCCATCATTTCGTCCACCTCATCCTCCAGCCAGTCCCCTCTTTGTATTCTTCGGTAGTCTTCCAGGATGCTCTCGCAGGTTCGCTTTAAGACTACCGGCTGCATGTATGCCATCAGCCTGTCGGTGACTTCGAGCTGTTTCATATATCCCTTGAAATGTCTTGTCACCAGTCCATCCCATGTCATCACCACTGGTACTGTAATTACTTTGCACCCGGGGTACATTACCTTGAGCTCATTTTTCAGTACGTCGTATTTCTGAGATTTTCGCAACTCGGTCTTGGCCAGGATGTTCTTGTTGGTGATGCCAACCTCAATCAGTGTGATTTCCTTCGTTCTCCGGTCGTGTATCCTCAGGTAAGGCTTGTTGTATTCAAGGGACAGTTCCGTCTCAATCTTTATGTCCGATTTTATCTTTACCCTATCATTTGATATTACCTTTTCAACTTTGTAATTCTTGTAACATTTTGATAAAATAAAGAGTGGAAAATACTCCCCGTGTCAAGTTTTCTAATCACAGTCACTGGTTGATGCCGTCCCGTCGTAATTTCCGGCCCTTCGAACGCACTAGCACTTTGCAGTGTCACATTTCCAGCGACGCCGCGCCGCACACAAACAAAGGTAAACAATCAAGATGGCGGAGTGTTCCTCGTTGTTCCTCGTGTTGTCCCCGCCGTCAGCGCGGTATAACAGGGTTGTCAGACAACAAATCAGACAACACGGTTACCGGGCGGCAGCAACATGTTGTCCGACTGTTGTTGTTGCCGCGATGTGACAGGGTCGCCGGCAACACGATTTCCTTGTGTTGCCGGATAGAGTTGACCAACTGTTGCCTCAGTGTGACAGGGCCTATACCATCCCAACTTTGGTTCAGCTTTCAGTGATGCCGAAGACGGTAGTTTGGGTGAAGAGAGGAGGAAGGGAGGCGAGCGGCGGTGCGGCAACTGTGTTCGCTCTAGATGCAAAACTATCGATAGTACTATCGATAGTCGCCAGAAATCGGACTACCGATAGTAATAAAACTATCGATAATGTCGCAGAACTATCGATAGTCGACTATCGAAAAACTATCTAGTACTATCGATAGTGATTATCGAAAAACTATCGATAGTACTATCGATAGTCGACTATCGAAAAACTATCGATAGTCGACTATCGAAAACTATCGATAGTCGACTATCGAAAAACTATCGATAGTACTATCGATAGTCGACTATCGAAAAACTATCGATAGTACTATCGATAGTCGACTATCGAAAAACTATCGATAGTACTATCGATAGTCGACTATCGATAGTTCCGCGACACTATCGATAGTTTTGGAAAAACTATCGATAGTATCGATAGTCGATTTATCGATAGTTTTGCATCACTAGCTGTCAGTCCACACCTTGTCAACTGTGAGGCCGGCGTTCACCCAAGTTTCGTCCTGGAAGTAGGTATTGCGGTTTTGGGCTCTGTGCTTTCCGATTGCCCTCAAATACCGCCGCCTCCACTCGTCGATGCCCTCTCTCTTAATTAGGAAGGAGTTGCGATTCCGTTTCTGTTTATCGATACCCATGTTCTTCAGCAGGCGATACAGGGTAGTCCAGGAACAGGACGGCAGCACGTCGTCTTCTTGGAGACGAGCGGCGATTTTCTTCAACGTTGGGATCTCCCCCGACGAAAGAAATGTTTGTTTGAAAATGTCTTTCATCAAGAAATTGTGCAGGCAGCTTCGCAGCTTCTCACGGCCGTCAAAGGACACGCGTCGTGATTTGAAATCCTCCTTCTCAGCGAATTTCGGGCGCTTCTTTGAAGGAGATTTCACAGCTCCGTTGGCACGTTTGAAGCCGCGCTTGATCTCGTAGACCGAGCTAACACTGATCCCCGTTGCGGTGGCAATCAGGTTGGCGACTTCCACCACATTTTTTTCTTGGTACTGCCGCCGCATCCAAGAATAAACGTTCAAAACATACTGCCTTGTCTGGCTCGACAGGACATTTCCACTTGCGTGATGTTTGAAGTACACCCGAGGGGAAACGTCTTCAGGAAAGAGTGCTGGCAACACGGACCACTCAGCCAGAGTTGTTGGAGTCGCCATCTTGGAAGGCGAGCGACAGCGGCTGGCCGGCTGGCTACGAACATCGGTCCTCAGGTCTTGTAAGGCGTTGAATTACGTGAATACACGCGTACTAAGGAGGTATACTATTTATCCTACTGAGAATAACAAATTTCTCTAAGCTTAAATAACGCTAGCTTCCCTGAGAGCAAAATTTTATCGGAACTACTTTGGAGACCGGAATAATATGTGCGACGGCATGCGACCAATAAGCATGCGACGAAAGGGACACACCCACTTTTTTCTTAAGGTGAAAACGGGTATAGATAGCGCGATCGTTTAAGAATGGTTAGAGTTTCTGTATAAGCTCCCTACGGGAGCCAGAGTTGCGCGTTCATCTCCGTAGCGCCGTCTTTCCTGCACGGCATGTTGATCCCTCTCGTCACGTGACTGAATTTGGCGAATAGCGGCGCCGCGCGCTCGAGGCGCGCGGCGCGCTCAAAAGCAGGGGAACGCACGCCGGGGCGCGTGCAACGTCTACTTTCCTGCACGGCACTCGATCCGGCCCCTCACGTGATCGGATTTCGGCGAATAGCGACGCGGCAACACGTGGAAAACAGACGCGCAACTTTGGCTCCCGTAGAGAGCCTATCAGGAACTCTAAGAAGGTTCTACTGCTACGGAGTACATTTTCTTTATCGCAAGTACAAAACTCGAATACCAAGTCCAACGTCTCCTCTGCGTGTGCGCTAGCTTGGGCAATAGTCGCTTTGTTCATTCACTTTGGATTGAAAATTTTGTTGCTGTTGTTTAGAGCAAACGGACGCAGACTCCGACAGCAGATGATCGAATGAGCAGCATTTGAGTAACTTATAACTTATACGCGACCCAAAAACGCAAAAAGAACTGTCCTAAAATAAAATAAAGCTATATTCTATAAAAAAAAAGTGACATCGGATCTTCCGAAGGCGGATAACATTAATCCGCGGCGCCCTTGTCCAAAGTGGATGAGATGGGAGAGAGAGAAAGAAAGAGAGAGGAGAGGAAGAGCAGGGGGGAGGCTGCGAGTCGATTCTGATTTCGTATATGTGCAAATCGAGGTAACGATACCGCCCTGCAAAGAACCTGGTTCTTTTCTTTTTTTCTTCTTTTATTTGCGCGTGTTTTTTTATCTTTTTTTTTGCGCAAATTCATATAAAACGTTGCCCAGATGAAACTCACATGGAGAAAGATCAAGAGTAAAAAAATAAAATGAAAATACGTCTTCATAGAGGAGGAAAAGACGAAGGATTTGGGCATGTCGATTTCAGATTGAATATAAATTGAAAAGTCACCAACGGAGACGTAGACGAGGCGGACCTTTTCAGGTTTTCCCCTCAGACAAGAAAACTTAAAAGAAAGCAAAAGCAAAACAACTAAAGAAATAAACAAGATGCATCGAGCCCCGGAAATGAGTATGCTTGTATGATCGCCAAATAAATAAGAACGTAATAAAAATATACGGCGCGGCAAGAAATACGGTGGCACCCGAAAAATTGGTTTGCGTGAGCACCACCGTTTTTACGTTCAATAGCCTAGCTGCTGACAGCGATTCAAGAAATAGAAGAAAAAGAAAAAACGCGTGAGAAAATATATTTTTCGTTTTCATGTAAATAAAATTAAAATATAAACTCGGCCTACAAGGGTTCGGATATAGGTAGGCATACACTGCAAAGAAGGAGAATAGTCGAAACATAAATTACACTTTTTCATTCGCAAATAGCACGTTTCTCAGGCGATGGAACATTACATTTTTGTTCCTCGGTTCTTCTGCTATGACTGAGAAAGCATGTGCAAACATTCCCCGTCCAATCTCGAGACTAGCGCCCTCCCATTACAAACGCACTCGACACATGGTTCGAGTGATGAATTTCTCCGTGGTTTCTAGCTGCTGTGTTCGTAAAAATTGCCAGCAAGAATTCCGGTTTCTGTAAGATGTGATCCCGTAGCAGATAAAAACCCTTCAACGTCGCAATATCAACTTGTTACCGCAGTTTGGTTTAAGTTAAGGCTATACAGCCACAAAGTACGGGGTATTCGGAAATAAGTAAACCGTGTGTTTTTTCTTAGTGAAAAAGAAAAAAACAGCGCATTTTTGACGCTCCGTTTTCCCTCCGTTTACATCTGAATATTGTGGAGGCGGTTCGGACCAGGCACAAAAGTTTGAGAACTTACCATTACCTTCTTCAAAAGCTACAAATAAATAATGAAGTAACGCAAAAATAAAAATAAAAGGGTTTGCAGTTTCATTTTTATTTATGAATGAAACCGTTATATGACGAATTGCGTTTTATGAGGAACGCACCGGACGCCAACACCAATCCACAGTGCTACCATCACAGCCTTCCAGGCACGCAACGTCGTCACTAGTGTCGCCACTCCCACCTTTTGTACCGTTTATTTCATTCTTCTTCTTGTTGTTTCCGAAGATTTCGCAGCTGGAGAAATCTTATCAAAATGTTTCGGGATTCACTCTCATGCCTCTTCCGTTTTTTTTTTTTTTTTTTTTTTTTGGGGGGGGGGGGGTTGACAGTGCCGTAGCTTGCAGTATACTCTATGCTTAACTGAAGCGCTCCCCGAGGCCGTCGTGTACCCCTCCTCTTTTACCGCCTGTGTTAACCGCGAGACGGCGCTGCCTACTTTGAGAGGCTTAGAAAACTAATTGAAGAGAGGGTTCATTTCAAACCAGGGGAAGCGTTTGCAGTTTAATGGCAGACGCTTCCCGCGATGATTGGTCACAAAGTGCACATGCCTGCGCTTTTGCGTGGCGAGGGTGAAAACAGGCGTAAAGGCGGAGACGTTCAGAGAGGGTCATCGCTTTCCTCACGATCCTCGCATCTTGTATTACAAACACGGCTCATAAACCACATGACTTCGATCGGGGTATTGGGAACTCTCTGTAATACGGGCTCTCAGGAGGCCAACCCAGGGCTCTGTGCGCGTCGCGCGGTCTGGTCCTACTCTAGAGAGCCTTTATTGCGTAGAATTTTCGACTGCTCGATTAGTGTCACGTGTTTTATCGGCTGCATTTCGAATACGAGCTTCAAGGATCGTGACGAAAGTGATGATCGTCTGCGAACGTATCCGCCTTTCCTCCTGCTTTCCTTCGCCGCGGGATGTGTCCGCCTTAAATTGCAAAAGCTCCCCATGGTTAGAAATGAACCCTTTTTGGAATCTAGGCTTTCTATCCAAACCGAACGAAGGTGGCGCACCTACCCTGAAGCGCCGGCGGCGGCGTGCAACTTCTCGGACGGCGGTCTCCAGTGTATTTCCCTCCGTCGGGAAAGCTTAGAGTATAGAGGAGGCATGGGCAGAGCTCGCGGGGTTTGGCAGGCAGCACACTTTGTTCGACTGAACGCTTCATTCATTTTTGTCGAGACTAAATCAAAATTTGCTTCAGGAAGAATGTATTTCGGCATTAATACACTATCGAAGCTTGCTCATAGCGTTTTAGACTGAAATCTCTCCGAACTTGTCACCACTCAATCAAAATTTCAAATTGGTTGGATACCGGCAGTGTCGGCGGTAACGCGTTGCAAGTAACGACGTTACCGGTAACGCGTTACTTTTTCCGGTAACGTTGTAACGTATTCGTTAACTTTATAAAACGGTAACAGGTAACGTACTACACTACTCGTTTCAGGTAGCCTGTAACGTAGTTACGTTACTCGTTACATATTCTTTCCAAGGCCTATAAATTACACGTTAATTTGTCTCGTGCTTCTAGGCGCCAAGCCATATAAATTTTAGTTTCTTGCGTTTGTTTGTTTTTTTGTCTTTTCTCCTGAGCATTTTTTTGGAACAGTAAAAAAGATTACGTAATTAGGTCCAGTTTCTGGAGGCACATAATGTTTCTTGAAATATTGCGCTTACCCGTACCAGTAACATCAAGAGAGTAAAACTTGTTAATTTATAATTAAAGAATATCAACACAAAAGTAACGCGCGTCACTTTTTAACGGTAACGGTGATGCGTTCCTTTTATTTGAGGTCACGTAGTTTGGTAACGCGTTTGTTTTTCATTTGCAAGTAACGAGTAATGTATTTCGTTACTTTTTTTCGGGAACGCCAACAACACGGGATACCGGACAGTAGGGACTTTTAGCCAACCTATACCGTGTTCCGTGTACCGCACTACCTGATGCTTTGAAGCATGCTTTTAAGCGCGCGCCCGGGTGATAGCGTGACCGCGGGGCGGGCGCTTAAAAGCATGCTTCAAAAGCTCCGGTAGTGCTGTACACAGAAAAGGGTAACCGTTTGTTAAAAGTCCCCTGTATACTTGCTCAACGGCTAAACTGTGACAATCAGTGAGGTTGCAGAATCTACGAGAAAACGTGCGAATACAACTGGCGAATCATGTACACTCTAAGGTCATCTATGTTAACGCAGGGCACGTTAAAGGGGTCATGAAACGATAGCGGGTTGGAATGTTCATGACTATACAGAGGTGTACTCGTCTTAGTCTGGCCCGAGCATATGCGCACGAACCACCATTGATTCAGAAGATTCTTGGTCGCGGTGAAATAGCGAACTTAAAAGGGGACTATTTCTTTCAGTGTTGCCTTCACAAAAGCTTGATGACGTAATTGTGGGAACTGAACCACCCGCCTGACGACAGTCGAGCGCGGCTCATGGAGAACCGCGTGAGCACTTGACTTCGGCTCGTAACAATCAATTCCTCGGCGGACACTCGGGTAGTGGCTCGTGTCCAACCGCTGCGATGATGAGAATAGCCGAACTCTAGCAAAGCCTGGAGCTCAGCACGCGTTTTCTACTTTGCCGACCCCAGCGCGTGGCATTGATTACGTAACGTTGGCGGCAAGCGGTCACGTGGCACTAGGTCACGTGGCATCAGGTCACGTGGCATCAGGTCACGTGGCACCAGGCCACGTGGCACCAGGCCACGTGACCGCTTGGTATAACTCTAAGTGAGGGGATGCACGATGCTCATACTCCTCGACTTTATTTTCCGATTTCCATTGTTTAGAAAGAAAAACTAAGGAAAGTTCATTCGGTTATTAATCGTTAGGGAGTGATTCTGGCTACTATTTAGCGAAAGTAAACAAAATCGTTTCATGGCCCCTTTAAAGGATTGACGATTTGGTAAAGCACCAACATCAAAATGCGACACGACAAATTGACACGGTAGTGATGTCATCCGTTAAAATTAGCAGACTTACTTTGTTCTAAATTTAGCAGATGGTGGTAACCTGACGTGACTATGTGACCCTGTCGCGTTACCATCCTATAGAACATTTTACCTCCAAACATTTGATCAAGGATGGCAAACACAAGCTCCAAAAGTGTTATTCTTTTTTTTTTTTTAGCTACAAAGAGGGAAGGTGAGAACGCGTCACCACTCCCGAGATCCCGGTTTCCCTCAAAAAAACAAAAGTAGGAGCGCAATTTTAAATCACGGCGTCACAACACGAATTCTGCGTCACCACCCCACGATCAACGAGCGACGAGAAGACCGCCGTGATTCCGTAATTTGATTTAAGCGACACGTGTTCCTAAATAGCCTGGTACCGAAACACGCGAGGGCCCACGCAGACCCCGATCCGGAAATTAATGTGAAGTCGGGACCTGTTTTCATACAAATTACACGAATCTCACTCTTATCTCTCGCACTGTTGCTTTTCTTCCATTCATTTATTTATTCCCAACTTCGCTTCGGAGATTTGTTATCCATTAAAGCTTCGCTGGGGCCACACCTCGTGCGCGCATTAGAATGGGAACCACGTCGGCGACCGTCTAAATGTATCGGCTCAAAGGCACCCTGAGTCACCGCGTGGGGTCGTCCTCATTGTCAGTCCGGGCAGGCAGGTACCCCCGGGCGCGAGACTCTCCATTCGCAAATCCGCCCGCTAAACATGGGTTCGGTCCCGCGAGTCCATGAACGGAATTTTTAACAAGTCGTAAAAAAAAGTGAAATTGTCAGCCGTGTTTAAAAGGTGTGTAAGTTTTTAACTGTTTCCGGCAGTCGTGAGGATTTTTGTTTTTGTATTGTTACAGCTTGTGCAATTACTCTTACTCGTGCACACGTTCACAAAGTAGTAAAAAAGGGGTAATCGATGCGTATTTGCATATTTGCAAGATTCGTCGTCGGGCTGGCTTAGCCTTTCGTTCGAGGGCCTAGAAAAACGGTGGGCGGAGTAAGGTGCTGATTATACACAGACGGAGTCCGCTTTGAATTCCAGTGTGCACTTGTGCCCGCCACCGGGTCTATTAGAATCTACATGAAACGTTTGCTACGCGTCACGAGAACACGTTGCTCGAATAATAGCCAGTTTCACTTGAAAATGTTTCGTTCATTATCTCCGGGTCTTCTGCAATAAAACTACCGAATGGCAAAAGGTTTGTCATGTCGTTTAACACCTGGGACTATGGTGCAGAAAAAAAAAAAGTTCTAGTCGGAGCGAACAGACACAGAAGGGAACGAGATGCTCCCTTCTGTGTCTGTTCCTTTGACGAATAGTGTTTTGTTTTTGTTTTTGCTTTTCTGCACCACAGTTTGAGGTGTTAAAACGACATGATCAGATACCACCAGCTTACCGGCGCACTTTCGGTCTTTCCACAAGGTCCGTGGTGGTTGAAAGCACCTACGGACGCCCACTCGCAGCGTGGAAAACACGCAACACTAACGCAAACGCACAGTGATTGCGTTTGCTCGGACAGGGAATACTAAAACTCACTAGTATCCAATAAACCGGTGAGGAACACAACCGAAGCTATAGGTCAGACTTCGTTTGATCTAAAACTTTCCTTCTCTCATTTTGTTTGCTCTTGGGAGTTTGTTTCAGTTTCATTAAGTTTTTATAGGTGGTGTATGTTTTCCGGTCGCTAAGGACTTTTAGGTAGATAGTGTAAGGGGATGATGTTTTGAAGATTTATTTCTCTTTGTTAAAAGCCGGAGCCGTACTAACATCCTACAAAAGACAGTCGGCATACAGATTCGAGCTGCGAGTCACCGCGAATGAAACTAGAGTAAATTGTTTACTTTCATTTTCGCTTATTGTAATTAAATATAAGGTATTTAAGATGGTATGTTTATTTTGCAAAATATGAAGAAGAAAAAACATATTTTACATTGTTTTACGAAAACCTTTAGTTCTAATTTTAGGGACGCTGAATTACGGTAACTCTTTGTGTATCAAATTTTAGAACTGTGCAACGAGTAATTGTTTTTTTATAAAGGTACAAACACCTTATGCCAAACAACGAAACACTATTTTATTCCTTTTTTTATGTGTTTATATGTGTAAATTTATTGATAAAATGTTTGTGAGTATATTTCATGAGCCTTACTTTAGTTATAAATTTTTAAAACCCACTTGATCAGTTTGAATTTTAATGACTCGATCCTACAATAAATAATTTAGAAACCGGTTTCCAAACAAAACAAATGAATAAAAGACAACATACAATTGTAAAAAAGAAAGGTCAGGGTGCTTGCACAGCCACAAATATGTCGACGTGATGTCAGGGACTGTCATGATACAGAATACAAACTGAGCGACATATGATACTGTGTTGATAATTGATTGAATTTTTGAGTTGTCTGTATACTTCCCGCGTGCAGCCAATTTATCTGCCTTAACCATAATCTTGCTCGAATCGAAATGATCGATTAAATAGTTCTATGTAAAAATCTGTATAACTAAAAAATATTCATATAAAAGTCAAGATTGCCTATACCCGTCTTCGTGAAGTCCAAACTTATAATTTCTAAAATTATAAGCATGTATTTTGGTGGTATAAAATGTGCGTTGGTCTTATACGACGCTGTACCAGATTGTAAAATTTGACGCGTCGAGTCACCCAAAGGTCAAATGAAAAGCCCGAGAACGGGAAGGATAATACTATGATTTTAGCGAATACAATATATACTCATCGAGCACTCTATCGATGAAACGTTTAGGTTGATTGATATCCACGAAAGTAGCCTTACTCTTCCTATTTCCTGACAACGTTGTTCTAAAATCTTTGTCAGTATCGGGCATCAAAACAAATGAAATGCTCATGATTTGTATGGTGGTTTATTTGTCTCTGCTTGCGAAGGGGCTTCTCCTCGGTGAGACGGAACCCGATGCCTTGCTCCTCTCGCCTCGGAATCCCGCCCGGGTCACGTAAACCGGGGACCCGATTTTAGGGGCTCCACGGAGGTGCAATGGGAAAGCCCAGGCTGGGACGAATTTTCGCTCGACTGTCTGGGTCTCTGTCTGGAAGGCTCGGTGGCTCTCCGCGAGGATGGCGCGTGACGCTGACACTTCAAACGGCCATCGATCTCTCTGACCAACGTGGGAGATTCGTACACCAGGAAATCATTCAAAGATCATAATCAGAATATTCTGAAACACCTCGGGTGCGGATGCTATGCCAAAGGAAAGTCTTAGGAATTTGTATCGTCCAAATGTTGTTCCAAATGTACAAATCTTTGACGTATCTTCATCTAACAAAAATCTGCTGAAAGCCAGCCTTCGCATACAGCGTTGTAAAAAACTGAGCTCCTGCCAGCTCGGCTTCAACATCCTCTCACCGAGGAAACCGGTAAGGCTGTCTTTTCAATGTAAATTAATGCGTTCAATGTAAATTAACACACCGTTCAACTTTCATTTTTCTTTGTTACAATCGCCAATGGACTTGCCCACTCTGTGGGTGTGTCGACTTTCTAAATGATGCCGTGTCTGACCATTCGTTCTTCAGAGGTTCACGTAAGGCTATAGGTACACGACGGGCCGGCTGAACACATGGTTGAGCGTTTTCTTTGAGAACTATACGGTAACGACGGCTTACGCAACTCGTTCAAGAAAAGACGCATGCAAATTCCTTAGGGGCATAGCTTTCAGCTTCCACCGATCCAACTCCTGTGACAAATCCGAAGGTCTCCGGTGCCATTAGCTCTAAGATTGTTTGGCGACCGTTCTTCACAACGAAGATATCTTCCGACCGTTACATGTAATTAAAGAGGCAATGAAACGAATTTTGGACTGGTATAAATTAATTTAGATTTGAATTTTACTTATAGCTTTTCATTTAGTGGGCTGAAAGAAAGAAGGTTTAAAGTGAAACGCCTGATTTTTGGTAGGAAAATTTGAAAACACAGCGGACTATTTCGTACTTCCGTCCCTTCGAAAGCTCTCTGCGTTTTCACTGTGATACATCCGCGGTACCCAAAGCGCGTCACCCAGCCCATACGCACGTCACACGACACCGAACCTCACATGTTCCCTTCACCCCTAAGCTAACAGTACGGTGGAAGATATGCGCTTGCAGGACCAATCAGCCGCCTTCCTTTCATCATCTGACCTCATTCTCTGCTCGTGGGTATGCGCGAGGGAGCGTGATCACGTGGCAAAAGTGTGACTGGCCCAACGAGTACGTAGCTACCGCAGCATTGTCAACTTCGGGGTGAACGGAATAGCGAAAGCAATTTTTGTTCAAGTTTTGAGCGACGAGCTTATCTTCTTGGAGGAGAATGGCGCTGTCTGGGTACTCAAACCAGAGTCCGAGCAAGAGGGAGTCCCTCCTTTCCGTCCTCTGGAACTGTCTGGTACAATGCGCGATTTGTGAGTTGAAGAGTGAAGCTAAGAATTAAAAAGTTGAGAAATCGTTTCATGAACCCTTTAAGCTTCAATAGCAACGTCGCTGTGCCCAGGTGTTTTATCACACCTTCGTCGTAATTTCTGAATGACACGCCCCCCGGGCGAAGTTTGGATGTTCGGCACACCTTGTGGAATAGCGAAAGCTGGATCAGGTTTGCCTGCCAACCGCTGTAAACCTCGAGCTTCACTATCGAGCGAGATCCGACGCCTTGAATCACGGATGCTGTGGTGATCCAGTCTGGCTGGGTGTCTGCAGAACAGACGCTGGTATCCAGTCGACCGAGGAATCGTTGCCACTGTTCTGCTGGGTGGTGTTTTGCTGGTGTTTCTCGGTTCGAAGAACTTGTGACTCTATCATATTTAGCTGTTCCCTGCCTTGGTATGTGGAATTCGTGTCTCGCTCTTCGTCACCTCTTTATTGTCACTGGGGAATGAAACAATTTCGCTGATTCTGCAAAGCTGCTTTTAAAGAACAGCGAACAGGAAAGTGATTATTTTTCCTGCACCGCAGGCATACCTTGCCAAAAGCAGGACACAAGCGGATCGCGTGCACTAGGTTGAAGGGAGTAAATTTTAACCATTTTGACAACGACGGCGACTCGCGCAATTTTTTTTTTCAGCTGCGGTTTTGTGTTTTTTTATGTTTTGTTTTGTTGCTTGGCTACTTCTCTGGCCTCGCAGATCTGGACGGCCTTTTCTAGAGTCAAGTAGAATTCCCGAACAACTCTCGTGCGTAGCTTCTTCTACAGGATTCCATAGACAATATGATAACCGATTATTGAGTCCACTTCTGCTCCGAAATTGAATGATTGCGCTTTATTTGTCTTCAAATCACACAGAAACTGTTCGAACTGTTTGCCTTGGTTTTGTTGCCTCGTCCAAAATAGGTATCTTTCGAAAGTCTAATTTTTTCTGGGAATGCAGTAGGCTTCAAATTTTACCACTAAGTTCGTCCGCTTCTTGCACTATGGCTGTGCTAATTGCAAAAAAAAATGGGTAGATCTTAAGACATCTAGCATTGAGGTCTACCAACTATCGTTCCAATCGAAGTCAATCAGAACTCGGCGTCGTTTTGATGTCATCACAACACTTCCGCAAGAAGCAGACGAATTGTTCCCCGCATAGCGTTCCATACGCTTCTCTCTCTTCGTCGTCCTTAAATTGTAAGGTATTGTAAATTTCCAACGCTTTCTCTCCTACGACATGAAGTATTAAAGCAGCCTTTGTCGTCGGGCTACAGTGCAAACCCCGTGGCCTTCAGGTAAATGTCCCACCTTTGTTTAAATATCCGCCAGTTTTCCTCCGAATTCCCCGTGAGTCGCAGTGTCGCTGGCGGCTTCAGGCTATCCATCGTCTTCCAGAGGTTCCGCAAGAGTTGTTTCCGCCGGAAACCTCAGCGTTCGATGTCGGCTGCGGCATGTATCAGACGAGACCAGGCATGACTACTCAGTCCAATGGCAGCAGTGGTTCTGACGTTTATCGGTGACCGGCGTTTCGGTGACACATCACTGAATTAGCCTCAGCACAAGGTTTCCAGACTGATATGATACACTCCAGAGTGCAGCATGACCCTCCGGGGCCACGAATTATTTACAGGGAACCTGAAACACTTCTTGAAAAAAACGAGTTAGAGGTAAATTATGGCATATGTTTATCCCGTAAATCTGAATATCACGTCCGTTTTCCCCGAAGATGTATAGCTAAACGCGAGAATACACGAAAAAAATCCGACAAGTCGTGACGTCATATGAGGATCTTTGGGCCGCCAAGTGCGTGTCGCTCGAGTGGGCAGCTCGTGCAGATTCAAGCTTGACAGGTATATTCCACCGCACTGACACCAGCTGTGACTGTTTCTTTCTGACCTTTTTAAAAATAGGAAGAGTAGGCGTGCTTAGCTTTGATAATCGCTGAAGACGCGCGAGAACGGTGATTCCGAGAACTCCTTTTATGTACGTCACGTCCCGGGAAGGAGGTGCTTCGGCGGTACTTTGAAAATGAATTTCTGCAGCCTCCATGAACCAAATTGACAAAATAATCTCAATATTTGTGATCCTGGAGGCTAAATAAAGACGATTTAAGTGTTTTTCCTCAAATACAGAAAATCTTCAGTTTCCCTTTAAGAGGCCTTCAATGTTGAGATAATAGAAATGGATGATCGGCGCAATAGAATTCTTCTTTCTTTGTTCACCTGCACACAAACTCTAGTACGTTGTAAGTCCCCCCCCCCTCGACCCCCCCCCCTCCAAAGAAAAAAACGTGTCTTAGCATTTAATTTGTTGTGGTAGGCAACACCATACATCTAAAACAAGTCACGTATTTGAGAATGCAAGCATTGGACTTCGTCCTAACGGAGTGACGTGTATTGAGGTTGGCAAACCGAAACCGAAATGATGGCCAAAGGGTACTCAAGATGCTTTGCGCGGCACAACACCGCTAGAATCGCTTCGATTTTGCAAGTTGTCTATTTCGCGTCGTCTGTTACTGATAATAGAGTGATTTAGCAGACCCTACGCTGCAGATGGCGGGCCTAGCCGGTGCGTGCCCAACTTATGCTTTGAATTGACAGCACGAGCTCCCTCTAGCAACGCGAAGCTCTCGCGTACGGTCTGCTAAAAGTTTCTATCAAATCATTAGGGAGTTTTCGTAGATCGTTCTGGCCTTTCCGCAACGCTATCCGCAACCCGCTACGAGACCCGCTAACAGAGGCATAGCGGAGACTCAAAAAGTGCTTTCGTAGACCGTTTTCCGCGGGCTACGGTACTGCGATTATGACAGCGCCACTAGCGGTCGTAAAAAGTACTATATAAATACATTAAACCCATACTATTACTGCAACCACGTATTTGTTTTATTAGAGTGCCTCTTTTCGAACACAACACATGGTTAATTTACGATTATGAATGTTAATCTTTTGTCTGGATAAATTCTTCGTAGCACATCTTGCCAGCTTGCGGTAATCGCGCTTTGCTTAAAGGGATACTTCAACAAAATTTGAAATATTCCCGTCGTGTTCAAAAATAGGTTGAATATGATCCACAATATCCGTAAATGACAATCGCACGTTTGTATTTTGATCCTGGTGGCTGTATTTTTCGTTATAAACGGCCCACTCTGGCAAGCGCTCGGAGAAGGCCCAGCTTAGAGCACGTGACATCCAACGCAATCGTGACGTAGGTCGTCTCAAGACGAGCAAAGCTACGGCGAGGCTGACGTCGAGTGGATGGCCTAGTCGTTCCAGCCACCGAAGCGGCTGCTTTTGTGCGAATTTTGAGTGACGGGTTAATCTTCGATAATCTTGTAGGGGGACAATAGCGACTTCTGCGACACACAAAAGGGATTCTCGGGAAGAGGGGAGTTCCTCCTTCCCCCTTCTCGTCGTGGCCGGAGGCGAGACGACCTCCGTCACTAGCTGTCAAGGTTCCTAGACGAGCATTACAAACGAGGCGTTAGCGACATCCACCAGGTGCTCTTTGCTAATCGTTCAATTCGTTTTAAAATTCCTTTTCGAGACTTTTTTAACAAGATATTGGTATGTTCCATGTGATACTGCTCTTTTGAACACATATAGACCAAAAAATGAGCGCCGAAATTTCGTTGTAGTATCCCTTTAAAGCCAGATTCAGTTCGGCCAAGCCAATCCTCTCTTTGTCATCTCGCGCTCTTTTATGTTCGTGGACGCGTTTTCCGCCAATGGACCTTTTGGCGAATATGTGCTGCCACCTATGGGGCGATGGGCGAACCTGAGGCGCACTGGGTTGGAGAGTATTTGTAGAGAAAACAACGTGCACGTTAGGCTTCTTGTGTGCTACCGGTTCGTTTTCTTATTGGTTCTTCGAGGGGTCGGACTTGTCAACTCTCCTGACTGCACGAATCCAGGCTGCCCGCTTATGGCCTATTCACACGACGGACTGATCCGCGGACGGATTGATCACGTGACGACATGTCCGCGGATCGTCCGTCTCCCAAACGCATCCACACGAGGGACACGACGAGCAGACGCCAGCGAGGACGGACCGAACCTGTTCGCCACCGCACAGTGCCGCGAAACTCCAACATCGCACTGTGGCACCGTTGTCCAAGAGAGAAATCGACGTTTGCTACCGCGATAATAAATCGTACGCCGCTGTTACGTACAGATCGAGACAAAACACCGTGATAGGCTTCGCGCGAAGCGCCACAAGCTTTACTGACCCAAAGCATGAGAGTGATACAGGCATGGTCCTGCTCGAGAAGGGTTCCGCGTAGAAGCGACGAAGTTCTGGGCTCGCGGAGGGGCGTTCGAAGATGCCTTCACGCATTCCGCGCTCGTGCACAACACTCAAGTACACCACAGCCACAAGAGAGGTCTTGCTCGGTGCAATCCTGATTGGACGTGCGAGAATTATCGCGGCGTGCTAGACGAGTTTTGACGGGAGCTTCTTGACGCGGACCCGTAGGAGTACCGGAACCTGCGTCGCGTCAGCCAGACAAGTTTCTGCAGTTTCTTTCACACGTGAAACCAAGAAACGCGCGACAAAATGAAGCAGCGAACGTACAACACACAACGATGCGCCATTTTTGTTTTTATCGCCCATACAGGCCCAGAAACAAAACAAAAAAAGAGAAAACAATGTACCGTTGCCAGACTAAACGCTTTTCAAGTCGATCTCCCGCTAAAAAGTCCGCGAGTGAAAAAGGCGCTCGACTTTATCAGTCCGCGCGTCCGCGGACGAGGCGCGGATCGCAGGAATCGGTGACGTGCCGGTCACGTGGTACACGGTCCGCGGACGAAAATCGCGATTCGGTCCGTCGTGTGAATCGGCTATTAACGGGATGAAGCTTACCACACGGAAAGCGAAAAAAGCTAGTTTCACAACCCGGGCGATAATAGTTCCGACAGCCGAAGGCTACACAGTTCACCGGCATGATTGCGGTGCACGTCGTAATCTAGAACGGGCGTCGTCAGTACGATGACTCGTGTTCACCTTGTTCGCAACATCAAAACTTGAGTCTCGACTCTCGATGGTCTTATTTCTTCTTCTTCTTCTTCCGAGGCGCCCAAAGGCGAGAAATGCAAGATGGCGGATTGTTTGGAACTAGATACTCTCGAACCCAGGCGCATCAAATACTCCGCGCATGCGCACCGCGTATTTCTACAGAAGGTCCATTCCCGAAGGTGCAGCGGCTCAGCGTTCTTGAGGACCAACTTTTATTGTCCAGTTGAAGTTTGCATGGAGGGAAATAGAGAATGTGTATTTGATGTTTTTGGAACCGCCAAAGCGGTGTTACGTTATTTCACTGATGTGCGCCACTGCTATGGTGTAGTTTTGGAATTTGTAGTCTATAAACGGGGAAACACTATTGTTCTTCTTTTTTTCTTAAGGCGCTACCGACTGTTGATCAGCAAAGAATTTTGTCTTTAGTCTTTAGACTTTACTTATTTGCCTCTGGAGAGCCGCGGCACCGCGGAAAGGCACCAGCTCGTACCATGGAGGCCCGCGGTGCCGCGTCTAGTGAACATGATAATGTCATGAGTATATACATGCATAATGACGACGACATGGATTGTTGGTATTGGGGAGGATGGCAGTCCGATTCGCAGAAGTCCAGATTTCGTGGAAGCGGGTTGGGCGGGTGAGAAGCGAGCTGGGGCATCTGGCACGCCGTTCAATCGGTGCATGAAGGAGCCTCCGGAACATTATGGCGCTGTTGCTCAGTGGGGTCCACTGCGGTCGAAGCATCAGGCTCCAAGGAGGTAGGCCAGTCAAAGTAGAAGCTGCCACCTCCGAGGCACCAGGGCTCAGATTGAGGCACCGCCGTCGCCCGGTGTGTCATCCTCTCAACGTCGTCGTCGTTGTGTTCTTTATTTATACGCGTATATATGTATAAATAAAATGAGATAGATAAAAAGACACACAATTGAACGGCCAGATCCGCTATTTCGTAAGGCACCTCCGCAACCACGTCCGCAACTCCGCAAGGTCTGCGCTAGATTGGCGCATGCGCAGTAGTTGCGGAGGCGTAGCGGATAACGTAGCGGAGGCGTAGCGGAGACGCCAGAACGATTTACGAAAACTCCCTATTATCTATGGACGTATTGATTACTTAATTTTTTACTTCATGTTTGAAGCGCTCCAATGACATAGAAAGCATTTCTTCTGCCGGCGTCAAGTTAACTGGCATATCTTTAGCAGATGTATTTAATGACTATTTGATAAATTTACCTCAACGTAGTTATAGCGGCGACGCGTGTAAAAATGTTACGTTTAGAAACAACGACTCTATTTTTTTACGTCCAGTCACTGACGCAGAGGTGTTTACGGTTTTTATGGAATTAAATAACAGTCATAGTTGTGATGCGGATGATATGCAGATTAGGCCAGTCAAGTATGTTTTACCTTTGATTACTCCCTGTATTACTCATATCTTTAACTTGTGTCTTTCAATCGGTGTATTTCCGCAACTCATGCAAAAAGCTAAAGTGTCTGTGCTGTACAAAAAGGGAGATAAGAACGACATAAGCAATTACAGACCTATCTCTGTTCTTCCAGTATTCTCGAAAGGCTTAGAAAAAATCATACATATTCGAGTATCTCAGTTTTTAGATAAGCACCAAATAATTACTAATGCTCAGTTCGGCTTTTGAAAAAATCGATCAACGGAACTTGCATTGCTTGAACAAAAAGAATTTATTTTACGGAGTTTTGAAAGTAAGAAATTGGCCCTTGGCATTTTTGTGGATTTTACAAAGGCGTTTGATTATATAAATCACAATTTACTGCTAGAAAAGCTCGATATTTACGGAATTCGAGGTCAAGCACTTCTCTTGCTTAAGTCATATTTAGGTCACCGTCAGCAGTTCGTTCATCTTAATAGTTTCGCGTCTTCAACAAAGGAAATTATATCCGGTGTACCACAAGGAAGCATATTAGGGCCGTTACTGTTTAATATGTACATTAATGATATTGTAAACATAAATCCACTAACTAAATTCGTAATATACGCGGATGACACGAGCCTCTTTTTTTCTGGCGAGACTGGCGACGAGCTTATCAGCTGCGCAAACGTGACCCTAACAGTGTTGCAAAAATGGTCATCGGATAACGCGCTAAACATCAATGCGAGTAAAACGAAGGCAATCATCTTTCGGCCTAAAAACAAAAATGTTTCTACAACCAAGACCCTTGTCCTAAATGCAAAGAATATAGATATTGTAGATGACTTTAAGAGTTTAGGTGTAGTTTTCAATCAGTACTTATCTTGGGATAATCATGTAAATGATTTACGCACTAGATTGTCAAAGGTCATTGGACTAGTCTCGCGTAACCGTTTTATTCTACCGAGAAATGTTAAGTTTCTTTTATACCAGACATTATTTCTTTCTCACCTGAATTATTGTTATTTAGTTTGGGGCACAACCACCCGCACAAATCTCCAAAAAATACTCCTACTGCAAAAAAAAATATGTACGTCTCATTGAGAATGCTTCCTACGACTCTAGCACCCAGGGACTGTTCATAAAAAATAGTATACTTCCTGTTTACAAAATGTATAAGTACAGACTCGTGATCAGTTTCAAGTTAGAAAATAAAAGAAATGGGCATAGTTTAGTAAATCTTGCGGAGCTAAGAGAACATGCAACTTCCTACCAAACTCGGTCGGCGGAACATTGGACTGTGCCATTGTGTCGTAACAACTATTCAATGCAATCACTGAAATACACACTTCCTACTATATTGAACAGCCTAATAAAAATTAACATTGATATTATTTCTATTGCAATTCAAGAATTACGACCTGAACTAATGTGGGGCGAAAACGAATGAATCGATTTATGAGACCTGTTTGATTTTTGTATTTTACTTTGTAATGTCGGTTTTCTCTGTGTTGTTCGCTGTTGCTTTGTTTTGACTTCTGTATGTGCCACTAGAAGGGAGCAAGGGGCTCTGTCAAGCTGTTCTCACAGCTTTTTTCCCTTGATTCCTCCATTTATGTATCAAAATGGAAAATAAAGTGCTTTATTATTATTATAATATTATTAAGATTGCTTTCGCTTCGTTTTATTGTTCAACACGCCCCGTCTTTTCTACGGAAGTGAATCATTTATTGATGATGAACATAAACCAATCTGTGCTTTCCTTGCCGGTGTGTCGTCCATATGTAAGCCTCAGTTACACTGCTCGTGCGTCATACAAATACACGAAGTTTCTCTGCAGACAAGATGACAACATTATCCGCGTACACGCATCACCTATCTTCGAAGGATATTTACTCTATACGCACGTATGCGTCGAATATATCTGCAGACGGTTTTCTTATGGCCAGTGCAACAGGGCCGTCATGCAAGGAAGAAGCACGGCTCAGGCAGTGCCTGCAGGCTGTCTTTTGTGCGATGAACAAACTGTGTGACCGCGGCCTTAAAGTGTCAATAACTCATGATCTGCATATGGCTTACTTCACATTTACTCGATGCTCGAAGATTGCTTCCGCTTCCTTTTTATCGTTAAACGAGTACTGCTTCTTCCAAAGTTCATCATTCGGCGGTGACGAACGTAAACCCTGATACGCTTCCCTCGTCGATGCGTCGTCATCCTTTAAGCGTTACCTGGCGAACGACCCGACAGGAACACAGCCGCGAGACCCAGTTCCCTCCAGAGCGAGGAAAGAGCGCCGTTATCCACGGCCGAACCGGGAGCCATCGGGTCCCATCTGCGGACGCTTTTTTGCCAAAGCGTCCGAGGTAAATTCGGCTTGACGACCCTCCCGGGAAATACCTCGACTGCCTGGACCGAGCGACGACGTCATCCGGCCGGTCTTCCTTTTTTACGAGTCTCACGAGCGTAGAGGCTCGGGGACAGCAGCACGCAGTAACGCGTGCGAAAGAGGTAAGCCGGGGGTTCTGCGCATGCGTGAATCCAGAATAAGAGTGTTTGTTGCGCCGTTCTGCAATGACGCACGCGCGGAGGAGCTGCGGCCGTAAAAGAACTGTGGTGGCTGCAACGCGTCTGTCAATGGTATGCTTAGCGTCCTGTGGGCCTTTAGCTCTTAGGCGTTGAGCAGTGCCCCTGGCGAGCAAAAAGAAAAAAACATTTTCAGGTCGTCTTTTGTTTGTGCGTCATTGCTCGCATTGTTCGCGGAAGCTCCATTACTCGCGAACCCGATATATATATATATATATATATATATATATATATATATATATATATATATATAAGAGGCGCTAAGTACACATATTTGGCGTGCTCTTGGAGGGAATGGGGGGTTCCGTTGAAGAGCATTTTATGCTTATTAAAATAGAGATCAGTCGAAGAATGACCGCTCGAAATCTGTCAGGCTCTGTCTTCGCTTGTCTTCTGCCCTTGACAGTCGCTTCTCCTCTTTTTCTTGGGCGGCCAGATGGTCTACAGTTCTTTCATTGAACGTGCAGGCGTTAGCCATAAAAAAGAAACTAAGGCTGTCCCTGATTGACAAAAGCGTCAAGGTCAAAAGGGTTGTGTTAAATATTTAGACAATGAAAATTTAATGTGCCCAGAAGGATTCTGATTTCTCTATGAACGGGTAATTTGATCAATGCATTACGCCTACCAATTTGGAGATTTTAACATGCATCACGCAGTATTTATTGCATTTGGGAATACAACGCTTGTCAGAACAATATTCTGCATAAGTGTGCAGACCTTTAGACTCGCGAGAAAAAATATTTTGCAAAGTGTAATTTTATATGAAACAACACTGCAGTTTGATGTGCATAATTGATAATGTTACAATCGACTTATGAATGAACGTCCTTTAAAATACGAGGTTTCCTAGGTTTTCGACCCAAATAATTACACTGCGCATTTGCGTAAAAACAATCAATGTCAAGCTATCTTTGTTTGATCAGAAAGGAAGGACAAGGCTGCTTTGCCTCTCAACCCTTGTGTCCTTTCACATTTTATTTCAGTGTCAAGACCTCACTTTTTATTTCTATAATCACTGACAGAATTAGGAGAACAGGGCGTACCTTTCGAACACCTGGCCTCCAGCACACGCTGCATGCCTTCCACTGTGCTTTGGCTGCGCGTGCTCGAGGTGCACGAGACTCCGAAGCGAATCGTCTTTCCATATTCTTCTCTATACTCACAAAGCCTGGGAGTTCGATGACGGAGCCATAAAGTGCCCGGTCGCAGATTTGGAGGGCGAGGATCTGGTAGCAGAGAGCCTCAAAGAGCCATTTCTCGGGGAACCTGGACGTTAGCGCAGAGCTTTTGCAGCGGCGAGGACCCGAAACACACTTTTTCAATCGGAAAAAATGTGTTTCGGCGTCTCGCCGCAGCGGGGCGCCAGTCACGTCGCTCTCCTCTCAGCCGTATCTGGGTGCCCCGATGTCGCGTGGCGTGTGAACAATAGCGTGAAAACATACCGATTTGTTGTATGTGAAAACTGGCACAGCTGAGACGCCGCAAGTATGGTCCGTACCATTTTGAGCGTCTGTGCGTACTGGCGCGTGCTTTGGCTCGCCTTCCTAAGTGACACCGAACGCACGTGCATGGGCTGCGGAGATCGTGCGCAGGGCTGTGAAAGTGTCAACAAATTTAGAATCGCCTCAAGAGTGGGCTGGCGTATCTAGAGTGTGCGGGCCACCTGACGAACGCGCATAACTCCGCACCGTTTGATGCTATTCGCATTAACGTAGATAATCATTCCCAAAGGGTGGGTTCTGCTGATTTTTCATTTCTATAATCACTGACAGAATTAGGAAAACAGGGCGTACCTTTCGAACACCTGGCCTCCAGCACACGCTGCATGGCTTCCACTGTGCTTTGGCTGCGCGTGCTCGAAGTGCACGAGACCCCGAAGCGAATCGTCTTTCCATAGCCTTCTCTATACTCACAAAGCCTGGTATTCGACGACGGAGCCATAAACTGCCCGGTCGCAGATTTGGAGCGCGAGGATCTGGTAGCAGAGAGCATCAAAGAGCCATTTCTCGGGGAACCTGAACGTCAGCAAGCAGCAGCAGCGGCGAGGACCCAAAACACACTTTTTCACTCGGGAGAAGTGTGTTTCGGCGTCTCGCCGCAGCGGAGCGCCAATCACGTGGCTCTCCCCTCATCCGTTGTCATCTGCTCCACCTTTTTCATTTCGGCGGCCGCTTCTCGTGGCGATCTGCCAGGCTTCCTCAGTTTATAGGAGGCAATGGTCGAACGTAGGAAGCGCGTGCTGGAGGCGGGACAACCGAAGCTCATTCCTGTCGTTCTCATCTTGTCAGGGGACTATTGGCGACGTGAGCGATCGAAAGTGTCGTTGTGATCTGTCTTCCACGATAGGCCGAATGCTGACTACGACGTCAGCAAAGGATTTCCAATCGATGGAAATAAGAGGAATGGAAGAACTTTAATTTTAACGGTGTTGGCAGTGTTGGTTTGAGAGTGCTATGATTTCAAGCTTCCACCATTTTCTTTACAAACACCTTCAAACTTGTTGTTCATAAGGTAATGACGTCACGAAAGGTAACCATAGGAGGGCGCCACCAAAACATCTCGCCTCCAATAGCTTTCGCAGTAACGTTTAATTTAGCTTGGTGCCATAACTGAGCGGGCGACTGCTGAGCGCGAGCTGTTGTTGTTGTTGTTTGAGGGTTTTATGGCGCAACAGCTACGGAAGCCATACTGCGCCAAACAAAATTTAAAAAACCAGCTGTTATTGTTAATGTGCTACAGAATAATAATTACCTATGTAGGGCCAGATCTTATTAATAAAACCTGCGCTTGTGATAAAAGACAACACACGGTCGAATGGGATAAGGGGATATTCTCCCAGCAAAAGAGCAGGATGGAATGGGATTTGGAAGTGAAACAATTCAGGAAAGTGAGTACGACGTTCCTTGTCCAAAGCTGAACAGAGCCACAAGATATGCATGATGGTAAGCGTATCCCCACAATGTTCACACACCGGTGGGTCCTCTCCACTAAGAAGATATTTGTGCGTTATGTAAGAATGACCGATTCGAAGACGACACAATAATACTTCATGGAATCGGTTCCTGTGAGAAGAGCTCTACCCAGAGCCCCAGAACCGGCTTTGTGATGTGAAGTTTATTGTTGCACTCCGTGTTCTATTCAGACTGCCATAAACGAAGAAGGGATGACTTTGTTAGAGGTTTAATGTCTTGGTGTGGCAAACAGGCATAAGATGGGGGAAGATTACCTGAGAATGTAGCGAGTCTGTCTGCTTCTTCATTACCTTTTATTCCCATATGACTCGGCACCCAACAAAATTTTATATCAAGGCCTCCATGTACCGCTTTATTAAGCTTATTTTGAAGTTGCTGCACCAGCGTATTCTTAGTAACTCTCAAAGAGCATATTGCGGTAACAGCACTCTGAGAGTCTACAAACAGGACAGCCTGTTTTATTTTAGCCCGGAGAATATAATCTATGGCCATAGATATTGCATAAACTTCAGCTGTAAAAATGCTGGAGAAAGCATTTAGGCGTTTCACTTTAATAAAACAATCAGAATGCACGGCGCTGCCAACAAATGACGACGTCTTGGCGCCATCGGTGTAAAAATGAGTGTAACCTTCATACTTCTTCTCAAGCTCAGAAAATTCCTGTTGGATCATAAGGGCAGAGACGCTATGTTTATTAAACCTTGTGAGAGCCCAGTCACAAGCAAATGGCACTATGTCCCAGGGGGCAACACAGTCTACATTCTGCAAAAGATGAACTTCGTCCAAACAAATATCAAGTGGGGAACATAACTGCTCTACTCGGAAACTCAAGGGCCTTACGATGCTTGGCTTATTCTCAAAGAGGCGGCAAAATCTAGATTTTTGTAGGGAGTGGTAGGTCGGATGATTACGGTTAGCAAGTATCTTGTAGTAATAAGTTAAGCTTAGATGTTGGCGTCTTTTCTCGAGTGACATCTCATTTGATTCAGCATACAGGCTGAGGACGGGGTACGTCCGAAAAGCACCTGTTGCGAGTCGCAGTCCAAGGTGATGGACTGGATCCAACATCTTGAGCGCGAACGGTCGTGCAGAACCGTAAACTGGAGCCCCATAGTCGAGACGGGATCGAACAAGAGCGTTGTACAGCCGTAGAAGGCATTTTCTGTCAGATCCCCAAGTTTTATGGGCTAAGACTTTCAATATATTCGCAGTTTTGAGACATTTTTCTTTGAGTGACTTGAGGTGAGAAATAAAATTGAGCTTTTTGTCAAAGGTAACACCTAAGAACTTGTGCTCTTTCCTGACAGGGATGCAGGTTTTTGCAGTTTTAAGGATGGATCTAGTGATAGACCACGGCGTAAAGAAAATGGGACACAGACGCTTTTCTCGAGAGAAAACTTTAAACCATTTTCGTCCGCCCACTTAGCAAGCTTATTTATGGCAAGCTGTAGCTGGCGCTCGCAGCTCGAGAGATTGCACGACGATGCTGAGATTTGGATATCGTCAACATAAAGCGAGTACGTAATGGACGGTGGCAAAACCTGAGCGAGAGAATTAATTTTGATTACGAAAAGTGTAACACTCAGGATACCTCCCTGGGGAACCCTGTTTTCCTGAACGAATGGATCCGACAAAACAGTTCCTAATCTAACCTGAAAGGTCCTGTCTGTCAAAAAATCTTTTATGCACTGCAGCATACGGCCACGAATTCCATAGCCATAAAGGTCTTGGAGGATGCCATATCTCCATGCTGTATCGTAGGCCTTTTCTAAGTCAAAAAAGACTGATACACAATTCTGCCTATTCACGAATGCTTCACGTATGGCCGTTTCTAAGCGCACCAAATGATCCAAGGTCGATCGTCCTCGTCGGAACCCGCACTGATTGTTATCCAAAATGCTTTCCGTTTCTAGAACGTACACCAGCCGCCTGTTTATCAGTCTTTCATATGTTTTCCCAAGGCAGCTGGTTAAAGCGATCGGACGGTAACTAGAGGGCAGAGATGGATCCTTACCCGGCTTCAGGAGAGGGATAATGTGTGCCCGTTTCCAAGCTGCTGGAAAACTAGCCTTTTTCCACAATGCATTGAAGAAATTAAGAAGGGATTCGAGAGATTCTGGAGAGAGATTACGCAGCATTTCGTAATGCAGTCCATCGGGTCCAGGAGCAGAGAGTTTTTTTTTATATTAAGGGCACTCTTTAGCTCGTACTGTGTGAAAGGCTGATTATAAGATGCAGCGTTTGAACTCGTTGTTACTATATTATGTTGCTCTGCATGTCGCTTAAACAACTTGAAGGAATCTGAATAACTAGAGCAGCTGGACACCGAATAAGTACTTCCCAAGGACGTTAGCCGTATCTTTCAGTGATGCAGATGGAGGGTTGAAAACGGAAATCGTGAACCCCCTGTAGTCCCCTTTGATTCTCTTGAATCTATCCCAGACCTCCTTAGCAGTTACAAAGCTGCTCAGTGACGACACATACTTAATCCAGGTTTTCCGTTTCGATCGCTTACGGGTCCACCGGGCTTTAGCTTTTCGTTTTTTAAACTCAACCAGGTTTCTTGAGGTGGTATACCGCCTGAACTTGCCCCATGCCTTATTTTGCTCCGTGCGCGTAATGGCACACTCCTTATTCCACCAAGGTTTGCACTTACGAGGCAGATTACCGGTAGTTTGGGGAATTGACTGCTGAGCGGCGTTTATTATCTGCTCTGTCACATACAATGTGGCTTCATCCGCAGTCATGGAGGAAAACAGGGATGTATCCAGCGTGGAGCTTAACTTAAAAAGAGACCAATCGGCCTTGTCCAACTTCCACCGAGGTATTCGTGTTAACAGGGTGGGAAGACAAATGTCGCTCTCTAAAGTAATAGGAAAGTGGTAACTCCCAAAAAGGTTATTAAGAACCTGCCAAGAAAAACAAGGTAGTAATGAAGGTGATGCAATAGATAAATCAATAGATGTAAATGAATTGTGAGCTGAACTAAAGAATGTAGGCTCCCTCCTATTAAAAAGACATATTTGAGATGATAGTAAAAACCGCTCAATTACTCCGCCTCGAGAATCGAGACGAGTACTTCCCCACATAGGATGATGGGCGTTAAAATCACCTAAAATTAAAAAGGATTGAGGGAGTTGTCCCACGAGTCCCTGGAGCTCAGAGAGATGCAGGGGAACATTCGGAGGCAAATAAATAGAAACAACCTTTATAAGGCGATCCAAAAGAAGACGTACCGCTACGGCTTCCAGTGGGGTGCAGAGTTGGACCTCGGAACAGGCAACCCCACTCTGCAGAATCACTGCCACGCCCCCAGAAGTGGAATTAAAACGATCTTTACGAAAAACTTGATGACGCCTTAAAATCTGTGTATGACGAGCTTGGAGATGAGTTTCTTGTAAAGCGAGGGCAATAGGCCGGAGATCATCCATAAAATAATTAATATCATCAATATTAGATAAAAGACCACGACAGTTCCACTGCATAAAATGCAAATTCTTCATTTATCTCAAAATGTGAAATGTAAAATTAAAATCAGAGAGGCAATGAAAAAATTGAAAATAATAAAAGAATGGTTATTTGGGAGGAACCACTGGCTTTTTCCCTTTAGGCCTAGGGGTCTGCCACTCCATGTCATCTTGGTCGGATGCAAGAGTGGGACACTCAGAGGCATCATCCATCGCCTCCACTTCTGGAGACGAGCCTTTACCTAAAGGTTTTGGCTGGTTCGTTGCACGGGGCGGCATGCCCCGGCCACGACCGAGCCGAAGACGCAGCGGAGGTGCTGGGCAGAGTGTTTTTCAACTCTGCCCCCTCCAGCCCCTTGGGTACCGGGGGAGCGGCACGAGGGTTGTGCCGCTCTTTGGAAGAGGAGGCCCTCTCTAAGGAGGTTGGGCGGGAGTTTCGCCCTTCCTTCCCAGAAGAGGACCGCGACGTGCGGACAGGTACGGCAGTTGCCGGCCTGTCTAGAACCAGCGAAGCAGCCTGTGCACTCCCTCCAGGAGGAGGGGGGCACTGCTGCACTAGCTGGGGGTTTGGGGCCTTGAGGGCTGCCTCCAGAACCTCAGGTGAAACCTGGGTAGCCCTCGACTCCGAGCAAGGCGCAAGACCCCTGCGTGCCACGTCGGCGTATGATCCCTTCAACAAAAAGGAATACCTTTTCTTTGCTTCGCTATAGCTGAGATTTTCTTTGGCTTTAATGGCAATGATTTCTTTTTCTTGCTTCCATATGGGACAGCCACGATAATAAGTAGGGTGTGGTCCACCGCAATTAGTGCAGTGGGCCACATTCTCGCAATTGTCAGAGATGTGATCTTGACTGCCACACTTTGCACAAATCTCCTTCCTCGACAGCTGCGTGTTCCGTGACCAAAACGCTGGCAACGGAAACACCGCTGGGGGTTGGGGACATAAGGGCGGATGTGGCAGTTGAGGTGTCCAGCCTTGATTGTTTGTGGTAGTGTATGCCTCCCAAACGTAAGATGACGTGTTTTAAGCGATTTCTTCACCATCTTTCCTGAACATAATCCGTTTTACGGCGACGACGCCGGCACCTTGGAGTCCCTCAAGGAGTTCTTCCTCACTAGTGTGCAAGAAGTCGTCCTCAGAGAGGACTCCACGGATGGTGTTAAGTGTGCGATGAGGGCTCACCAACACTTTCACATCAAGTATGGTGTTCAGCTTGAGCAGCGCTTCACTTTGCTTTTTGTTATTTATCTCAACTAGGAGGTCTCCTGAGTGGAGTTTTTTAGCCTTGTAGGAAAACCCTACAAGGTGTTCAAGTACTTTGGCTACGACAAATCGTGATAGCTTTGACACGGGTTTCGAACAAAAAACTTCGTGAAGTTTTCTACCTCAGGTTCTTTTTCAATAGTCTTGTGTTCAGGAAAGCGCCTTTTAACGGCTTGTCCAGAACGGGGTTTGGAAGAGAGGGGCGCCATAGGAGGGCAAAGAGTGTTCGGAGTCCGCTGTGCACCGCCCACCACCGAGCCCAACAGGCGGTTAGGTAACGCACCATAACAAGGAGGGCTTGGCTGGAGACGTTACTCTAACAGTGCTGCCGGGAAACCATACCCAAGTGTGGGTCAAGACAGAGGTCCATCGCCACCCATGGTTAGCCCTTGCCGCCAAAGAGGGGTGAAAAGGGAGTAAGGGAAATGAGAGCGAAGTAAAAGAAACAGGAAAGGTAAAAGTGAAAGATTGGAGGGGATTGTAGACGAAAAGGCGACTAGACTGAATCGTGCTGGCCGGGCCTTACCAGGACTCCCGTCTACGAGAAGCGGGGGCCGAAGTGGTGTATTGCCTCACCCGGGGGTCCCGAAGGGTCCAAACCTACCCCGGGCTCGGCTCAACCACCAGGATGCCCTTTTCCCCGGACACGGGAAAGCCACACACAGCCAGACGTGGGCGGGCGAACCCGCATGGCTGAGCGCGTGCTGATGGCGAGCTTCCGCAGTATTTTTAAAACGTCCATTTCAGACCATCGATAAAACTGTTTTTAACAGCCTATTGATGTGAGCTCGTTCTGAACATGCGTTCCGAATAGCGCCCTCAAATATGGCGTCTATTGAATACCCCCTATAAATAATCAAACATTTGTGGGCAGCGTTACCAAAACAGACGACATCGACTACGCGTTCGTTTATCTTACTAAAACCTGGCCAATAAAAGAAGGTACATAATGACATCCTGTACGGCATACGCTTCGCTCGAGGGAATTCGAAGTAAGTAGTTATATATTTGTATTCACCTCAAGAGCCGTAGTAAAAAAAAATACGTCCAGCTTCTCGTGGAGCATTACGGATTTACTACCTTCTGTGATCTACTTCGTGCAGCGCATGAACAATGCGCAAAAACTTCTTATGTTCTCGATGTGACAATAAGTATAGGCGGATAGAGTGAACAAGATTATGCCCTGCATTGTGTGACACCAGTCGAGTTCCTAAAAAGCGTATCTCGTAACTGGGGTTCGGTGTTTTGTGCTAAATACCGATAAACCCCGAATTTTAACCCTCGAGACGGGTTTATCGAAATTGGAGAAAAAAAAAACTAATTTGAGTTGTTGTTGTTTTTGAACAATAAAAACCTAATCTTCATGGGGAACAACTCCTCGCCTACACATGTCTTTCGTCTCGACCCGGAAGCAACACATCCTCCAATGAACTGCTCACGGGGGGCTGCATTATTCTTCGAAAACACACACCACAAACATACCGTTTTTTTTTTCTTATCAATACGGCCAAGTTTTCCAAATATTCGTATCGCGCACATGTTTCCTGGCCGTTGGGGAATCGCTTTCCCGCATACTACTTTCTTCGCCGTAAACTCCGATAAACACCGATCCTTTGACCAACAGCAATACTTGACACCGAAAAACATCAAATAACTTGAAAAACAATAAACACCCCAAAAACACCCCGGAATTTAAAATAAAAAAACAACGAATACGCGGAACCCTATAAATAACCAAGCTCCTCGCTGAAATAAAAAAGAAATGACCCAGGATCAGTCATACTCGCCTCAGCAAAGGCCTCATCAAAACAAGGGAACTCAAAGACGCAGGCTCTGCACGCGCGACGCCCCACAAAAGCGCGGACAAGGGAGCGAGAGGGGTCCCCTCATAACGTCACCATGAAAGGAGGGCAACTTTATTAATTCTCCTAATTGCTAAAAAACGGTACAGCCCTCCTTCTCTGACCCGCTATCGGCATCCAGAACACCCTTCTCCGCCACCCCCGACATCGAAGTGAGTTAAGACTCTCGTGCGCTCGACAACGTTCCCAGCTTCCAGGCATGTCTCACAAACCGCATAAGCACGCACTCAGCCTAATCGTGATCCTCCCTCCCTCCCCCCCTCCCCGCCCCCCATCCCCCTGTCATGTAAATTCGATGTCGACACGACGTCGACCGCGCAGTCCTCCCCTCTTATGCCAGCCCCAGTGTTTAAACTTTCGTTTAAGCATCCGCACCTCGTGTCAAAACCTAAAGTCCGGGCAGGCGGAAATGACGAACAAAGAAACAAGCGAGGCAGAAAAGAAATGAGCCGGCAAATAATGGCTACGTGAGAAGGGTTGAGTAGTTTGAGGGAAGGAAAAGGTATTAAGAAGGGCGATTTTTTTTTCCGCGCGAAAAAGGCGGGGCGGGGCGACAATTACTGGCCGCCATGAATCAAGGAAGCCAGCCTTATTCCCTCCAAGGAACGGGGACACCGCGTGGAAGAGGGAGGTGCTGGTAGTCAGACAGATCGGCTCATCTGGCGTGCCTGAAATTTTAATGGCGGGACTTATCACGTCGTCGTGCCCGATAATAAAGGAGCCAATTAAAAGAGTGCTCCGCGCATCGTCGATTTCGCGCGGGCGCGTCGGATCGTCCTTCCTCCGACGCCAAGAGTTATGACCCTCGAGCAAGATCGCTAAACCAAGGAAGCTTCCATACTCCGTTCGCCGGTAAGTTGACAGCGCGCTGGAAGCTACCTGCTCGTCGGACCAGGCATACGTGTCTATATTTCGCCACGTGATCACGCTCCCTATCCACGCGCCGAGAGCGCGGTCAGGCGATGAAAGGGAGTAATAGTTGTGTTGTGTGTATGTTCAGATGGCGGGAAGTTGGTCGGCCCCAGCGGTGTCTGGTGTCCCTGCTGTAGATGGGAAATTTAGCACAGACAAACAAACCGAATTTTACGATCGTGTTTACACGGCGTGAGGTCCGTCGGCCTTTCATTTGCGGCGACAGCAGTCTACGCGGTAGACGAGAAATTTAGCCGGTGCGGTACGACCGCTATCCTGGGGTCTTTAATGTGCATCACGCAGTAGTGATACACGACCGCACGCCGGTACGATGCTCATCCACATTGAAACGGGCAGAGCTGGTGATTGAAGCCAGAGTCTCCGGGTTCTGCAACGCGAGCCTTCGCTCCACGTGCTCCGTGCTGCTTTGCGTAAACACGCTATACTGCCGGACACGTATTTGTGACTATGCAGTCAGCGCTATGGGCAGATTCGCTTGCGCATCCTGAGCGCCCATCAAATTTGTGCACGCGCACACTTCACTTCCTCCGAAATGTCTGAGAGAGTTGTCCGCGAAAATATGCAACCGATCCTCCGATCAAAGGAAGGCGGATTGATCGGTTCGACGAGCGCGTAGCTCCCACCACACTGTCAGCTCAGGGGTGAACGGAGTTCAGAGACGCTGTCCACTGGGCGGGGCACGCCAACCCAGCACGGAGCGCTAAGCGCGAGCGTGATTAGACCGCATTCGAGGGCGGTTTGGGCCGCAGCAGCTGCTTCGGCCACACGCGGTGCTTCGCGCGAAACGGACGGATGGTGCCGTGACTGAGGGTCGTCCCGCATAAAAGGAGAGGCGTACTAAAGGCAAGAGCGTGCTGGTATCGTTGCACCGGGTGAGCGCTAGATCGTCCGGTGAAGCCTTAGCGGGGAATATTGGAGACTTCGCATCTTCCTCGCGTATCTTTTTCCCGATCATTTCACACTTTGGATTCGTGGCTCGCATATTCCGGCTTATTGTTACTGGAAGAGTGAGAACGGTAGGGCGTGTCGTTGGAACGTCTGTCCTCCAGCACAGCGTGGCGTCATGCCTTGCGCCGTGCTGCGTGAAGGAAACGCTGAGGCGTTGCCTAAGAAATACCAAGCTCGCGCTGGAGGTGTCCCGCCTAAAGAGCGTACTTTGTTTTGTTTCTTCCTGCCGTTCTCTTCTTGTCAGTGACTATAATTGGTCTTCATTCAAATGCATAACTGATAAGATGGAACTCTTGTACGCGGATAGTCAGGAAGTAATGCACCGCATTGTTTCTCTCCAAAACCGTTTATTCAGGATTAGTTCAAATTCACAGACTATAATAATCCAGGCTAGAGTAGCTCACATGATTTTTTTTTTACATGATCTCCGTGAGCTTGAACGGCTTTACGTTTGAGCGAAGCAAGGACATACATGCCTTCCCTATACGATACCGGTTCATTTCCTTGTGACGCAATCATATCCTCACTCCACGAATCACGTTATCGTTTTCTAACCTCCTTCCTCGCAGTGCATCCTTTAGCTGGCCTATTACTCTTCGTTTGGCCATGTCAAATAAATACTGTAGGGGCAGTAGGGCAGTACAGTTTCAAGGGACGATGAGGTTAATTTGAGGCTGCGATAAGTGATCATAGACTGGAATTTTGCTACTAGAATATTGTTTTGTAGTCCAAAAAGAAAAAAACTGGTACACGAGGGTAGAAAATCAATAACTTACCTTTCAAAACGAAAAAAAAAAAGTTTTTTTTTTATTAAATAACGTTGTTAATTATTTTTACTTCCTCCGCCACTTCATTGCGATAATACGCGGTTTCCAAAACACATCAGCCTAACCCAACTTATGCATTAGATACAAGCACTGCGTAACTCGAAAGTATGCGCTCACCCACATTCAACCTGTCGACAAAGAAGACGAAGAAGAAAATAAATGGTGCTATGGAGAATTTGGCAGCCTTGAAATGGCGCGGCTACTCCAAATATTTGGATTAGTGTTCATGGCCAATGGGTGCTTGACAGCACTTAATCACGGTGTAAGCTTGGAGTCGTCACATCCGGTGAAATACATGTCACGACCACGTGATTTGCCCCGATTTTGATTTACTACCTATCAAACCTGCGTCGATGTGTTGGCGTCAGGGAGCTACCAGAGGCTTGACTCTCGGAGAAGTGATGGAAGTGTGTTTCTACGGAGCTGATAAACGTTAATAAACTAACAATATCTGGTTCACGCGGTTACGTAAGTTGTGTTCAGAGCGACGGGTCAACACGCTAACACTACAATAACGACAGTCACCGGGACAACTGTTTCATCACGATAACCACTGAAGACGCGTAATCACGGAAGCCAAAGATAAGGAGCAGAAATCGTGAAAGGATCTGTTTTGTCTAGTTCACTGTTTTTCCACTAGGTGCCGTTCGTTTTGCTAGAGTGGCGAGTACATTCGGTCACCAAACTTTTTTCATTTTTACTGTCGACATCCCATTCTTCGATGATACACATGGTTGTCGTATTTCTTCAATCGGTCTATCAGAAAGCTGTTTGAAGGTGTGCTAAAGTGATTGAATTAACGTCGTTTTATTGTTAAATTAGGTACCATGCACAATGCTGTCAAAATTTGAGTCGAATGGAACATTACTTGACAAATAAATAAAACCAAAAATGAATTGATAACACCGGTGGATGTGCGTTAGATATAGTGACAGAAAAGGGAAACGCGTGATGTGTTTATCTCCCGCTGTCGCTCGTGTCAAGGGTGGCTGCTATGTCGTATCAATTTCCTCTTTTGAAAAGGGAAAAGGTTGCGGTTTGGGCGGTTTGGGTTCTGAGTTTTTCCGCTGCGTGCGTCTTTTCAAGGTATATAAGTGCAATACATACCTTCTCAGAAATCGTTCGTTCCGGGGTTATGAGATGCATGCAAGGGAGGAACAATGTAAACGCGAACACTTCACTTGAAGATAACGCCTTAATCGATTGATTATTAAGTGTTTAATGGCGCAAAAGCAACATAGGCCATGCTGCGCCAAAGAAACGGTTAAAAGAGTCTATAGTAAAAGAAAGGAATTACTATGCAGAAGATTTATAACTGGTTCAGGTAGCCCGTTTTTTTAAGAAAATCTAAAATGTGATGAAAGGGGACTAAAGGTTTATCTCCCAGCAAGAAGGCTGGATGAAATGGTAGAAATCCGGAAAGTGAAGGGAAACTTGTTTGACGTTCTTGATCAAAGAATTTGCAGTGCCAAAGAATGTGCAATATAGTTAGCAATTCACCACAATGCTCGCAGAATGGCGTGTCCTCCCCACAGAGAAGATGGCGATGGGTCACACGTGAATGCCCAATTCTCAAACGACACATTAAAACTTCATGGCGACGGTCTCTATGGTGCGAACTCTCCCATACCCCCAAACGTGGTTTGACAACATGCAGCTTATTATCTATTTCTTTGTCCCAATCTAGCTGCCAGGCGTTATAAATTGCTCTTTTGAGAACTGGTATAAAATCTTCTTGAGGCAGCCCAACGGGTGTTTCCAGAGCATCCTTAACAGAGGCTGCTAGCCTATCCGCCTTTTCATTACCTGAAATTCCCACATGGCTTGGTACCCAGCACAGCTTGATAATGTATCCCATTTGGGAGGCCAGGTTTAACTCTACACGTACTTGTTGCACAAGCCGATTCTTAGAATCACTGAGGGAACAGAGAGAGAGGAGAGCACTCTGGGAGTCCACAAACAAAATAGCTTTCCTGATATTGTTGCCTAATATATATTCAATAACCATGAGCACACCATAAAGCTCTGCTGTAAAAATGCTGGCAACAGAGTCAAGCCGTCGAGCTTTCACAAAGTGTTCTGAATATACAGCCGAACCGACAAAGTGTGGAGTTTTTGCACCATCAGTGAAGAATTGTGCATAGTCCTTATACTTAGCTTGCAAGGTCATAAACTCTTGCTGAAGAACTAGTGGCGCAACAGATCGTTTATTGTATTTCGCCAGCGACCAGTCACAGGTATAGTGCACCGCCTTCCAAGGAGCAATGCTTCGAACTCTCGTCATCAAGCTACGCTCAGGAAGTTCAAGCTGCAGGGATGCAGACATACTTTGAATGCGGAGGCTTAAAGGCCGTACTATACTTGGCTTGTTCTCAAAAAGACGTAAAAAAGGAGATACCTGCAAACAGCGGAAGGATGGGTGTTCAGGGTCAGATTTGACTTTATAACTATAGCATAGGCTGAGGTACTGTCTTCGCTTTTCTAGTGGCATTTGGTACGTCTCTGCATACAAACTCGGGACAGGCGACGTTCGGAAGGCTCCCGTGGCAAGTCGAAGTCCAAGGTGATGCACGGGATCTAGCATTTTTAAAGATGACGGTCGTGCCGAGCCATATACAACCGCACCATAGTCGAGACGGGAACGAACCAGCGAGTTGTAGAGTCGCAGGAGGCACCTCCTGTCAGAACCCCAGGACATGTGTGCAAGTACCTTGAGAACATTAGCAGATTTAAGACACTTTCGCTTCAGTTCCTTTAGATGGGTCTGAAAAGTGAGCTTCTTATCAAAAATAACACCCAAGAACTTGTGTTCATGCCTAACGGTTATGTCAGTGCCATTCATCTGCAAGCTGGGATCTAGCGACAACCCCCGACGTAATGAAAAAGGCACGCACACCGTTTTTTCTGGTGCAAACCGGAACCCATTTTCATCGGCCCACTTACTCATCCTATTTATTGCTATCTGCAATTGGCGCTCACAAATTGACAAGTTGCATGAGGAGAAAGCGATCTGGACATCGTCTACGTACAATGAATAAAAAACTGATGGTGGTATAACTGCAGCGAGGCTGTTGATCTTAACTGCGAACAAGGTAACACTCAAGACACCTCCTTGTGGGACGCCGTTTTCCTGTGTAAAAACATCTGAGAGCGTGGATCCCAAGCGGACCTGAAAAAAACGGTCTGTCAAGAAGTCCCTTATGCAACGCAGCATGCGACCACGAACACCGCACCTATACAGGTCCTGAAGTATTCCGTACCGCCATGCCGTATCGTAAGCTTTCTGTAAATCAAAAAAGACAGAAAGGCAATGCTGCCGGTTCACAAAAGCCTCACGCACGAAAGTCTCCAACCGGACAAGGTGATCTAAGGTTGAGCGACCTCTTCTAAAACCACACTGGTTTTTATCGAAAATTTTCTTTTGTTCTAGAATGTATACTAGCCTTCTGTTTATAAGCCTTTCATAAGTTTTTCCTAGGCAACTAGTCAGTGCTATAGGCCGATAACTTGCTGGTAGGGAAGGGTCTTTGCCAGGCTTCAAGATGGGAATGATGTGTGCTCGCTTCCAGCACTGTGGAAAACAAGAAGCTTCCCATAAATGATTAAAGAAAGACAACAAATGCACCAAGGATTCAGCCGACAGGTGCCTCAGCAGTTCATAATGGATCATATCTGGACCAGGTGCTGACTGCTTCCTTACTGCAAGGGCCATTTCAAGCTCACACATTGTGAAGGGCCGGTTGTAACCAGTATCACTTCCAGAGAAATCAATTGGCTGTTTTTCTGCCAAGGACTTGAACTTTTTAAATTTAGTAGTGTAATTTGAAGAACTGGAGACCTCTTGAAAATGATCAGCAAGAATGTCAGCCTGATCTTTTAGTGATGGGGACGATGAAGGAAAAAGGGGAATGCTGAAGGAGTGGTAAGTACCTCGAATTTTCCTAACACGATCCCATACCTCTTTTGCAGGAACAAAACTGTTTAGGGAGGACACATATTTCACCCACGAGGTCCTCTTGGCTTGTTTTCGTGTCCAACGAGCTTTTGCTTTACACTGTTTGAATTTGATCTTGTTCTGAACAGTCGGGTACCGCCGAAACCTTCCCCAAGCCTTATTCTGAGCTTTTATGGTGGTCGTACAGTCCTTGTTCCACCAAGGCTTGCATTTCTTGGGAATATTTCCAGAAGTTCGGGGAACTGACACAGAAGCAGCATTTATAATTTTTTCAGTAAGGTAAAGAGTCGCTTCCTCAGGAGACATAGCTAAAAAAACAGTGGGATCGACCACTGCCTCCAGAGAAAATAAAGCCCAGTCGGCTTTATCTAACTTCCACCTGGGAACACAAGCTCGAAGAGAAGGAAGTGATACTGAGCTTTCTAAAATGACAGGGAAATGGTCACTACCAAAAGGATTTTCTAAAACCTTCCAAGAAAAACAAGGAAGTAAAGTAGGTGATGATATGGAAAGATCAATGGAAGTAAAAGTATTATGAGGTGCACTAAAAAAAGTCGGTTGTCTTTTGTTTAAAAGGCAAAGGCCAGATGACAGTAAAAAACGTTCTATGACACCGCCACGGGAGTCTTGACGAGCACTGCCCCACATGGGGTGGTGTGCATTAAAATCTCCTAAGATTAAAAAAGGCTGTGGGAGTTGGCCCACAAGTCCTTGCAGGTCATGTAAATGCACTGGAAGGTTTGGTGGAAGGTAAAGCGAAACAATTGTAATTAGGCGGTCAAGCAGAACACGAACTGCTACTGCCTCTAAGGGGGTTGCGAGAGGGACAGGAGCACAGGCAATACCACTCTGCACAACCACAGCTACTCCACCAGAAGAGGTGTTGCAAGAAACACGGTCTTTTCTAAAAACCTGATGTCGCCGTAGTACCTGTGTATGAGTTTCATTAAGATGAGTCTCCTGTAAACAGATGGCAACAGGCTGGAGCTCATCGAGAAAAACGTTGACATCATCAATATTACGAAAAAGACCGCGGCAGTTCCACTGCATAATACCTATATTTTTAACCATTTAAAACACAATAAGTATAACATAAAAATTATATTAAAAAGCTATGTTCCTTAGGGTTTAAAATCTATTTTCACACGCGGCGCACTTTGTTTTTTAGGGGGGTTCTGCTTCCGATTAGAGTCACCGGAGGCAGAAGGGGTGGACTCTGATCTTGAGAGGAGAGCCTCCTCATCAGATCTCGGCCCACCCTCGTCCATGGGCTCGTCTGCAGCTGCCGGCAGCTGGCCCTTGGAGGTCGACTGCCTTGGCACTTCCCCAGGCTTCCTCTGGGGAGCAGAGGTGTGGGGAGGTAGGCCCCGGCCCCGAGAGGTCGAAGCAGCTGGTTGAGCAGGAGACGTCATCTCCTGTTCTGGGGTGGATGCTGGCAAAGCAGCATTCACCTTGCGGTTCGGAGGCGGTGCCACTGGCGCCGCTCCCGGGGGTTTGGAGGGGGACCGTGACGGGAGATGCAGGTCGTCCGGAGACGTCTGCGTTCCCATCGAAACCACTGGCCGCGCTGGTCCCCTGCGCACGGCCTCGGCATAAGAGCCTTTTGATACAAAGGCAAAACGCTTCTTTGCCTCAGTGTAGGTGATGTTTTCAGTAACTTTTAATGTAAGGACTTCTTTCTCGTCTTTCCACACAGGACAAGATCGGGAGTATGCCGGGTGGTTGCCACTACAGTTCGCACAATGAGGCTCATTATCGCACGCATCTGCGACGTGCTCCTTGCTGGAGCACTTTGCACAGGTGTCCCTTCCTCGACAGTTCCGTGACCCATGGCCGAACCTCTGGCACTTAAAGCACCGTTGAGGGTTCGGCACATAAGGTCGGACCCGGCACTGAAGGTAACCTGCCTTTACAGTCTGTGGCAGAGTGGTCGAATCGAAAGTCAAAATGATGTGTTTTGTCTTCCGTTCCACACCATCACGGCGGATAGTGATTCGTCGTGCAGCTATAACTCCTTGACTAGAGAGGCCCTCAATTATCTCTGGCTCAGGTGAGTCAAGCAAGTCATCCTCAGAAATGACCCCTTGAACACTGTTCAGTTTGCGGTGAGGACTGACGCTTACTTTGTAGTCGGAGACAAGGTTGAGTTTAAGAAGGGCATCACTTTGCTGCTTTGTGTTGACCTCGACAAGGAGATCATCAGATCCCATCTTCTTTGCACTGTAATTGGCGCCAATAACACCCTCAAGAACTTTGGAGACCAGAAAGGGAGAAAGTTTGCCAAGTGGCTTGTCACCTTCTGAGTGCATTACAAGAAACTTCGGGAATTTCTGCAGTACAAAAGATTGTTTCATTGTGTTCAGTGCTTCGGTGCGGACCCTTTTGGGGGGCCGATCAAAAGGTTTAAGTTTGGAACCCATATGAATGGGGAGGGTTTTCGGAAACTGTGGTGCACCGCCCACCACCGAGCCCAACAAGGGAATAGGTAACGCTCCATAACAAGAAAGGCTTGGCTGAAGACGTTACTCTATTAGTGCTGCCCAGTCTCTATAACCAAGTGTGGTTCTGGACAAGGTGTCTGTCGCCACCCAAGGTTAGCCCTTGCCGCCAAAGGAGTTGAAAAGGAAAGAAGAGAAATGAGAAGAGTGAAAAGAAGGAGAAGACAAGGGTGAAAGAAGGGAGGGGATAGTAGAAGTGGCGACTGACTGAATCATCCTGGTCGGGCCAAGCCAGGACACCCGTCTACGGGAAGCGGGGGCCGAAGTGGTGTATTGCCTCACCCGGGGGCCCCGAAGGGTCCAAACCTACCCCGGGCTCGGCTCAACCACCAGGATGCCCTTTTCCCCAGACACGGGAAAGCCACGCACAGCCAGACGTGGGCGGGCGAACCCGCATGGCTCGGGGTCCGTGGTGACGCCACTCACCAAACACCTGCTTTCACAGGTGCCCCCTGCGGGGTAACGCCTTAATCGAACGAACGCTCGCGCAATGTAAGGCTTGCGCGATGTGACTAAAGAGTAGTTAAAAAAAAGGAGTAAAGAAATAATCTTCGCGTCTACAACCCCCATATATATTTGTTTAATACTTTTTGCCTGCCTACTTTAACTTAGAATCTAATTTTTCAAAGAATTGCCTGGTCTTTACCATTGTTGCACTGTGGTTAGCTTGCCGATGGTAGCATATGGTGCTACAGACACACGAGGCATGAATTGTGGGACCGCCCTCGGCCGCTGGTAGAAGCAAGCAATCGCCATACCTCCTTTCCTTTCTCACCAAAGCGTTGGTGTTTGGTGGGGTGAAGAGCTCGTGCTTGGCGGGTCGCTTTTTTTTTTTTTTTACACTTTCGTTCGTGACTTGAGATTGCCATAATATAAAATAATATAAAGGCCCTAGGCGCCTCCGTTTCGGACGTATATCTATACTAAAATTCCACGTGCTGTCTATTAAGTTTATTATATTATGACGGAATGTTACAGTGGTCATTAAACGAGTTTTCTAACTTTCGCTAAATACTTCTTAGAATCACTCCCTAACATTAATAACTGAATAAACTTTCCTTAGTTTCTCTTTCTAGGCAATTGCAGTCGCCAGAATAAAATTCGAGAAATTTGAGCATCGTTCATCCCCTGAACTCGGAGCCAGAAGAAGCGGCCACTTGGCATTGTTCGTATCCAATGCCGCCTACGTTACTCATAGCCATGCGCTGGGGTTGGCAAAGTAGAAAACGTGTGCTGAGCTTCAGGCACTGTAAAGGCCGGTTCTCACATGCAGCAAAGCGCTGACGTAGCGCTGCTCGCGTGTCGTAAGCAACTTATCGTCTGCCATGAGCAACAGTTTTGACGGTGCGATACAAAGCTGGTGAACGCTCCCGTCAGCACGCGCTTAGTGCAAGGTCTGCGCTATGCTTGTAGCGCTCCGCTACAGTGTATAGAGTACTTTGGTAGTGTTGGGACCGGAGCGGCTCGCCTGACGCGCGTGGTATTGATCGCGACAGTTGTCGACACCGGCGTGTTACCCAGAAGGTGTGCGCATGCGCGGCTGCTGGGCGCAGAAAATATGAATTTTCGGTGCCGCTTTGGTAGAGTGCACATAGGATTTCTGATGCAGCTACGACACTGCCGGGGTCGTACCGCGGCATCAGCTACACTGCTGGCACAACCGCTGGCAATAAAGCTGCTTCCAGCCATATTGGACGGTACAAGCTACATTACTCTGCCTTCACATGAAAAACAGTTGCGACTTTAAAGAAGCGGATCTCGCCAGTTGTTTCGGCGCAGGAATTGAGCACGCGACTTTCGGGTCGTCTGATGGTGAGCATTTTAAATGAAATACCAACTTCCTTGGTTGCAAAAGGCCAAACATTAGATATCTGGAGGAAATATTTAAAACTCGGAAGCAGTCTTTTTTTTTCTTTTTTTTTTTTTGCTATTTCATTTTACGGTGGAGACGAAACGGCACATACTAAAGCCCGAGATTGTTTAGTATGTTTTTATGTGCCACATGTTAATTTATCTGTCTTCAGCCCGTCTTCTTCTTCTTGACCTTAATCAGCTCGCTTCACTTTTCACTCATTCTTGAGTTCATTTTATGCGACAAACCACCGAAGTGACGGTCACAAAGAGATGATAATCATATTTCACTTCATTGTTGCCACGACCACTCGAGGACCACCCGACGCGTTCACTTGTAAGAAATGGCTTATAAGCCGTGAACATTTTTATCGCGCGTTTTAACATTGAACTTAAGTTCAAAAACTGAGAAAACGTGTGCTAAAAAGTAATGCTTTATAAGATTCAAAAAGAAAATAAGCAACAATTTTACATCATTTAAAGCAAGAAACAAGAGCACATGTAAATCAGGAAAGGTAAAAGTTGTAATAGTTTACAGCACGGCATTGAAATACATCGTTACAATGTGCAGCGCGTAGTGGCCCTGAAGGTATACTTGGCATAACACATCAGGTAAGTTGTCGAAACAAACGAACACCACCCCTTCGATGATGATCTTGTTAGACTTCGGCTCCAAGAGCAGTCTCCAATTAATTAAGTAACACCGTCTAAGTTGCTGAACTTGTGAACAGCCCAGTATGGAGTTGGCATATCCAGGAGCCTAGTGCGTCGCCATTGATGCCTTGTGGGATCACGGCAGGAGCTTCGCTGTTCACCACTGGTGACAACGGGTCAGTTTCCCGAGCGAGGCCCCGAACGCTTTGCAACGATGGGCTCTGGTTGACTTGCCTTCCGCTTCCTTTCCTCTCGTCCTGCGGGAAGGTCACTAGCTCAGGTCCTGGGGTACACTTGGCAGCAGAGTCGGCATGCGTCTGGCGTAAGCGAGGGTGTCCACAAGGAATTCTACTTCCCTTTCCGCCGATTATGTGGACGTCGTCCCGAAGGATGAAGCGGGGCTCGAAGTGCATCGCTTGTTGTTCAAGACGCTTGTCCGATCGTTGCAGATTCTTTTTCTGAAAATCTCTTGTGCCGCTGTCGCTTTGGTACGCCGAAAAGGGACGCCGTTTTCACACCTTTCACTCGGATGCAACCCGTTTGGCAACCAGGTGCGCAGCAAGAGTTCTGTCGCCGTTTCACCGACGGCGTTTCGGCGCTACTATATGGCACTACTTTTACGTGTTCTACCATCCGCAAAATCAGAACACACAAGATTCAAAACATATTTCGATCGAACAAACGGAACGATAAAACCGTGGTCGGCTTACCAACGTGCGCACCCTTTAAAGTAAAAAGAAAAAAACAAAAAAAAGTAATAGCGTTGTCGGTTCTAAACGCATTTCCCGCCAAACGTGGTGGGCTGCGCGATTTTTTTCCGGGTAACTCGGCTACGGCGCCGCCACAAACTGTCAATACATGCGCCCTCAGGCGCTCCTGTTGCCGAGCCGCTCCGGTCCCAACACTACCCCAACAATTCTAGTACACTGTAGCTCCGCTGCATGTGTGAACAGGCCTTTCCCATCACCGCAGTGGCTGGCCGCGAGCCTTTTCCCGAGAGTCCGCCGAGTCAGTGATTGTATGAGCCGAAGTCGAGTGCTCACGCAGTTCTCGTGTCCAATCCATGAGCCGCGCTCGACTGTCGTCAGGCGGGTCGTTTTGGATTCCACAATTACGTCATCGAGCCTTGCGAAGGCAAGACTGAAACAAACAGTCTTTCTTTTTTCCTTATCCTCGCAATTTCAGCGCGACAGAGAAGCTTTTTGAAGAATGTTACAGGAGCAAGCTCAGTTTTACAGCTCCGCCTGTGACGTGGGCTCAGTGGCGGTCACGAGAACTAGAAGCGCTGCAGTCGAGCCTTGCTTCCGGATTGTCTAGCCCGCCAAGTTTGAACATCATTACTTGAGCTTGGCCGAGTTGGTGATTCGTACCAACACTTCACAGCGCAAGGAAACAGACGCACACAAAAATAAATTTCAAACACTCAAAGAAAGAACACTCTCAATGCACTGACTCGTGATCTCTGTGGTGTATTACACTTCATCTTCATATTTTTTTGCTATTATACACATGGAAGTATAATAAATATGAAAAACCAACTAAGAAAAGAAAAGAAAAGAAGCTCTCAACGCAGTGGTAGTAGACGACGCACGAGGCAGGGAAGTAAGATCCGACTGCAGCTCCGCTAGTTCTCGTGACCGCCACCTGGGCCACTCGCCTTCGCAGGCGAGAATAGGGAGCTGCGAAACTGAGCTTGCTCCAGTAACGTTGGCTTTTGAATCAGTGGCGGTCTGTGCGAGTATACTTGGGCCAGACTAGGACCAGTACGCCTCTGGTAAGTCATCGAATATTCCAACTCGATATCGTTTTATGACCCATTAAAGGATAGATTGCTGCCGAGCACCATGTCATCTCATCAAATTCAACCTTTAAAATAGCTTACAGGCATGTAAACGTCAAGCACAAAACTTTTTTTTTCACTTAGTTTTTTTTTTATTTATTTAACGAGTGAAAGATTAGTTCGTCTGATCTTCTGAAATGTAGCGACTTAGTTCACAAACCAACGTTCACGTTTCCGAAAATATTCCAGGATTCCAGACCTCAAGTTAGCCGACCGGTCAAAAGCAGTTTTAACGCGCATCAGTTCCTTTCACATCGCAGAGTCAGTTAATACAAATTGCCGCTGTGTCTTCAGTCAGACGAGCCGCGAAAACTTTAACTCGTCCACCTAATGTAATTTGGATTCACACCTTTCGGGGGCGGCTATTGTGCTGAACTTAAAAGATGTTCCCGAGCGCAATTCAAGAGTAGAGAAACTTCGTAAAATAAGCCAATTAACGGAGTGCAATGAACTATTTCATAACAAAACGGCTTTCGGCTCTGTATTGTTTGTATTTTCTGTTTTAAATCGTCATTTTTTAAATACGATTTAATGTTTTTGGTCTATGTTATACAATCTTATGAGTAGCAGCCATCACCAAACGGTTTGCTATCAATTTCCTCTCTACGTATAGAGATAACTGGATTGTTCTTGGTTTAATATTTCCCCTCAGAAACCTCCACTCATAAAACTTGAGTATAATAAATGGATAACCTAAAGACACTTTTGTGAAAAGATTGATTGTACTCCGTTTATTGGCTTTTTTGTACGAATTGTTTTACGTCCGAATATTGTTCGGAAACACCCTGTATAGAATACCTTCGGCCATCCTGCCCACACATTTTATATAAAAAAACGCATTAAAACGAAGAGATTTAACGACATTTCTTTTTCATTTTTTTTAACAAATAGTGAGGTAGTAAAAAGGGTACGATCTACGATCATAGAGAAGCAAGGCAGGGCATTTCAATAGTCACATCGTTTCGCCCTCAATTCTTGCGGTGCGGTGTTTTAAAGTGTTTCCGCGCTAGTTCCTCAAATTTGCCTGACCTAAATTCGAATTCGGCTTTTGATCTATAAACAAACATTCCTCCCGGGCTGAGAAGTGAAAGAAAAACAAAAAATGAAGGACACAAAAAATAAGACTAACACGGTTCCGGAAAGTTAACGTTTTATAATGCATGAGCGGACCCGGGTTTCCCATATTTGTGCGACGAAATTCTCGCAAAAAGTAGTCTTTATTTTTATTTTTTCTCATCTGGTAGCCGTTGCTTTTTTTCTTCCTGTTCCAACGCAAAGCAAGCTCCTCGCGTTTTATGCGCATATGTACCCCGTTCGATGTGACATCCCACGTATAGACATCATGCCGTCCCCACACAATGGCGTCTTCCCCGCATCATAGTGGGACACTTGGCGGCTTCTAATATGGCCGTCGATCGCAGCACGCGCACGAAACGACGGCGGCGACTAGAGAGTACTTTCGATGCTCGGCCTCAAAATAAAGTTGCTACGAGAGTACAAATAACTAACCAAATTTGAGGCGGTGCTTCTTAAAAAAGGATATAACGAAACATCCAGAGACAATAAAAAACAAGCAAGACTGCAAAGTTCACAGGCTATAGCGCAAACGCGTGCAAATACCCCTTTTTCCCTCCTCACACACACACACAAACACAAAAGCACACAAAACCAGGCGCACGCACGCACGCACGCACGCACGCAAGCACGCACGCACAGACACGCGCGCGGACGCTTTTTTTTTCGCAGGAAACAAAAACAAATTTCGTCACAGGTCTTAAAATTTAAATCTCATTTATATGCTAACAAAACACGACCAGAGAGCCTTCTACCGACTGTTTTTTTTTCTCTCTCTCTTTCTCTTCGTTTTGCCTTGGGTGGCTCTTCTTTTAGATTGCCGGCACGTGCGCGATTCAGTCTTCTTCTCTGCCGCCCGATAGCGAATCCCCTTGCACCCTTTTGTTTTAGCCAAGTCGACTCGACGATTTTCCTCCTGCCCCCGTGGGCTCGGTCAGCGCGCTAGAGGGATTTCCAGTCGACGTGAAGCCGAGCCCCCTCGCGCGGAAACTTTAAAGCATTTTTTTTTCTTTTTTTTAGCACTACTACTCGTTTTTGGTTGGGGAGGTTCTGCAGCCCCGCTAACGCTCAAACTCCTATTTCCCCCCCCCCCTTTTTTTTTCCTTTCTATTTATTTAGCGACGAGGCTGGTTTTGCTTTCTCACTCCGGCGCTTGCCGTCCTGTTGTTTCAAAGTTTCTTGCTTTGATTATCCTTCTTCACTCCCCTGGTTCTGGCCTTAGTGTTTTGATCGAGAGATGGAGAGAGAGAGCGATGTGTGCGTGCCTTGTTTAGCGTTCGTAATCGCGGCGCGATCATTGTGTATTCCGAAGTGTTCATCATCTCGTGAAATTGCTCGGACATGACTGGACTGACGATGATCCGGACGCTTCTGACATTCGCATGCGCGCACCATCTTCTTCCTTCGCTCATGCAAACGCGCAGATAAGTGCTGGGATAAAAAGAAACTACATTATTTTTTTCGCATTGTTTTGCTTTCCTTTGTTTTGCCTCTTTGTGTCGTGTGAATCCTTTCTTTCCAACTTCTAGTTTCCGGTTAGTTTTTATTTGAACAGTATCGGGACTTTCTGGTACCAAACAGTTCATCTCTTGTCTAAAAAAAAAAAAGCTTGAGTTTTTTTTTTTTTAGTGTTGTTTGTTTATTTCGAAGCAGGCCGTTTTAGTATGACAGAAGTTGGAAACGAAAGCTTTGCATTTACTGGAGATAGACTAGATTTTCTTTAAGGAGGTCACCAGAAAACTTGCTTATTGTTGTGCAGGGAAGGAACAAGCTTACCCCCTGTATATCACCCCTGCCTTTTGTGGACGAATCTCGCTCGACCTATATCTTGCTATGGCTCCCGAGGAATGTAAAATGACGATTGATGTACTTCGTTGATTTATCTGCCGCGCATCCAAAATGGCATCATCAATCAGCAAGAAGATGATAAGAAGGATATCCGTGTCGCCCCGTGAGTCCCTCTCCCAGTCACGTTAGAAGAAGAGAGATATGATTGACAAAACGGCGCTCTTCATGCAGTGGCCGCAAGCTCCTAAAAGAACCATATTTTGATTACGCTTTGCTGAGGAACTTAGAGAGGATTGGCATTCGAACTAAACTTCTTTGATAAGCAACTACATTCCCTTACACCAGGGGTCTCCAAACTTTTTGGCTCAAGGGCCGAATTTGGGATCTGTCGCAGTCTGAAGGGCCGTAAAATAAAGAAGTAAAAGAGAGTTAAGAAAACCTGAATAAATAAACTTATACCCGTTTTCACTCAAGAAAAAGGCAAGTTTTTAGCGCATGCATTCTTCATATGTGGCGCAAAGTAGTTCTTACGAGATATGGTTGTCAGAGGAAAAAGCGATGCTTTTGGCGTTTGGAACGTGTACGTCTTGATAAGATAACATCTAATTTAGAATTCACCTACATATATCTTAATTAACCACAAAAAGGGAGAAATTAGTAATGCTCCGCGAGGAGCCGGACTTTTTTTACTAACGGCTCTTGAGGTTAAAAAGGGCATAGGTAAGTACAGAAATTCAAGCTGGGGAAGAAAACAAAATCAAATTTTTAATTTGTAATTGTATATATTTTTAATGATGAAATTATAAAATAAATGTAAAGCAGAAAATTCACCGGGCATAAATAAAAACACAAAGGAAGCTTACCCTACTGACACAGGTCACTAATGAGAATACCAGAATGATGACAATATGCAATAATTATGACACCGGACACAAAGCCCGTACACATGAGAACTTAAATTAATTTTAACATAGTTACATGTACATGAAACCGGTGGCTAAGAATGGTGATGCTGGAGATGATTTGGGGTGTGTGTATGTTAATACAGCCTAGAACTTAGTCTGCCTCAACAGGCGACATGTCTCCCAGCTGTAGATGAGAACTTTAGCCAGTTCAGTACAAGCCGCTAGCCTGGGTTCTTTAACGTGCACCACGCAGCGGTGATACACGACCGCACGCCGGTACGATGCTCATCCAGATCGAAACGGGCAGAGGTAGGGATTGAACCCAGGATCAAAAACCCGGTGGTGTCTTTTGTTTGTCAGCGCCGGGGAGAGAGGGAGAGGAAGGGAGAGAGGGTGACGCGTGCGACGCTGCCATTGGTCCGAAGCGCCGACGTCAGCACGCGTCAACCTCTCCCTCTCTCCCCGGCGCTGACAAACTGACAGACCCCGCCGGGTTTTCGTCAAAACGAGCCCTTTCGTTTTTGACAGGGTCACGCTCACAAATGGCGCGGAGCCAGAGAGAAGGACACGTCACGGCGCGGTGAAATAAGGGCGTGGTCAATTGCCGCTCTCCCGTCGCCGGTTGTTCTTCGCTCTAGGTTTCCGTAGTAGTGGTGCGTAGGCTGTGATGTGTGTGTGTATTTAAAACGATGAATGCGGTTCCCTTCAGAAGTCATACGGATGCGTTTCCTTCCACGAGTGGTATGAATGGGGTTCTTTCCCCGAGTGCCATGGATTACCGTATACAAGGGCGTCGACGTACTCTGACAGGCAAAGTACAAAAAAGAGGGTGAACAAAAAATTACAGGAATATTTATTGGTGGATTCTTATGAAATACGTGAGCATATGACCCTCGGGAAACGCCGCACACGTCCCCGTTCGGGAAACGCTAACACTGACCCCGCGCGAAGAGGAATAGGCAGCAAAATATAGAGAAAGCAAAGAGAAAGCCAAAACAGAAAGGTGAAGGGGTCAGCGTTAGCGATTCCCAAGGGGACATGTGTGGCGTTTCCCAAGGGTAATGCTAACGCATTCCCTTAGAATCCACCAACTTATTTTCCCGTGTTTGTTTGTTTACAAAATAGCTTTTTTCATGGACCGATCATTGATTTTCTTTTTATACTCCGCTTCAGACTAAAAACTTTATTGAGACGTTTCCACATACACCACAGTGATAACTCGGCGGTATGCGGGTAGAAAGTGAGGGAGAGAAGGAGACGAGAGCGCGCGGGGACGCCAGAGGGTGGAGCTCTGACTGGAATGATTAGTGGCAAGACGCAAAACTAGCTG
>JAZHYW010016801.1:0-10197 GCA_037355805.1 Ixodes ricinus
ACCGGACGACGCGGAAACCTCCTCCACCTACGAGGGCGACCCGCGGTGCCGAAAGCGCGCGATATGTGACGTCTTTGGTCCTGGGCTTACTATACTGGTCAGAGGCACTAAAAGCTTCTTTTTAGTCGAAATACAAAATATAAGTGGCGCGAACCGATTCAATTATTTATGCAAGTAGTTTTTGTTCAGTATTTTAGTTCAGAAAAGAAACTAATGCAGTTTATAAAGTACGGAAACAAGAAATAACCTGTCGACATACCCGCCACCAAGCGGTGGAAAAGGCGGCGCATACTAGAAAGGGGTAGTGGATCACGCACCGACGAGCGGCAAGCGTAGAAAAGGACCGGATGTACGGGGTGGCGCTGCGGTCGTATACGGGCTCGAGGATCCGACCGGTTCCGAGCGTTCCGAAGGCGTTCGGCGAGCAGGTTTGGCTTGCGGTTTGGCCGTTTGGCGGTATGGCAGCGCGAAGCGGCTCCCGTTCTGAACTGATCTTCACCCCGTGTTTGCTGTCGTTTGTGTTCAATAAAGTGTCATGCAGAATTAGTGTTTAATCGAGCAGCAAATGCAATGCGCTCTGGCTGCCCGCTTCATACAGCCTATCCAGCACATGCTTTAGTGGCGCCCTCTCGAGCCGTCGACACGGAGTGCGGCAGCCGTGAGCGCTCGCTGAGCTCACTATTCCTCCTCTAGTTCACGGCCACTCAAGCCACGACCAAGGACGTCATGAAGGAGGTTATTATTTTGCTTGTTTTTTGTAATTTTAGTTTCCTATAACTTTTAAGAGAAAGCGAAATTCGAGAAAAGAAAAGTTTCATTAAGTTACCACGTTCAGTGCGCTCAGGTTCGGTGCAAATTAAAAACCAGTCAAAAAGTCGTTGCAGGGCCGCTTTAAGCCTGACTAACAGTTCAAGGAGAAAGGTTAATTAAAACTAACCATGTACAAAACCATACATTAAGAATATGCTGCTGCTGTGTGGGACCCCACTCACTCGTCACTAATTGCTCTTATTGAATCTATTCAAAAACCGCTCAGGTCGTTTTATATTGACAAACCATCATCGCACTGCCAGCGTTACTAGCATGAAAAATACTTTAGGTCTGCCGTTACTAATTCACCGCCGAAAAACCTCTCGTTTATGTCTTTTTCGTGAAATATTTCATCAAAATGTTACCCTTCGTCAAAAACTAATTACTCCATAATTTTACATATCTGCTCGCATTGATCATAGCCATAAGGTTGGTATTGCAAATTTTAAAACTTCATTATATCAATATCTTCTTTATTCCACAATCATCGATAGACTGGAACCACCTCCGCGCCTCGATTGCTAACATCACTGATATTGATTTGTTTAAAAATGCTATTACTATACTCTATTTCACCTTATGATGTACCGCAGGAAAGGCTACAAGCGCGAGCTCCTTGCTGTAAGGCACATCTCGGCGGCACAAGCTCTCGTGCGTTAAAAGGGCAGCTGCCAACGCTATGAGCTCGCGCTTCTAGCCTTCGCAGCGGTACAACATAAGGTGAAACGGAGTATAATATGTGCACTTTATAGTTAATATCTTGCAGCTCTCTCCCTCTTCAATGTACTTACATTGAGGGTAATTTAAATTAAAAAAATGAAAAGCCTGACGTGTGACATTCGAGACACGAATGTATCGCTAACATATGTAACGTAAAAAAAGTGAGGAAAAGCTGTTGTGTGAACCATGTAGCCCAATGCAGCCTTTAAAGGGGTACGGAAACGAAATGACGTGAGCGCGAGCTCTCTGCCCCTCGCTTCAAAGTCGGCCAGCGGGAAGTGCAATGCGTATCGCCATCGTGACGTCAATAGTTCATGCACTGTCAACTCTGTTTCACCTTATGTTGTACCGCAGAGAAGGCTAGAAGCGCGAGCTGATAGCGTTGGGAGCTGGTCTTAATGCACGAGAGCTTATGCCGCCGAAATATGCCCTACAGCAAGGAGCTCGCGCTTGTAGCCTTTCCTGCGGTACATCATGATGGTGAAACAGAGTATAGTCAAGGAGTAATGTAGTTGCGCGCCCTGCTGATTGGTGGCGTCAACCCGTGACTATACTCTGTTTCATACTTAGTGTGCAACGCTGTCAAAGCTACTGGCGCGAGCGTGAAGCTTGATCTCGTTGATCATTTGCACGCGTTCTCGCGCAAACAAAACCAAAAATGAAGCCACGCGCTCGCGCCAGTAGCTTTGACAGCGTTGCACGCTAAGTATGAAACAGAGTATAGAGCCACTAAATGAGCCACGCTTAGAGTATCGGCAGTCTGTTCCCCGATATTGTTCTGGGCGCCGCCATCTTGGTACGCAACTGCCGATTGTCACGATTCAAAAGTGCGACTTCCTCAGCATTAAATTCGGTGTTAGAAAGCTCATGTAATATCTCCTGTGATTTTAGATCAAGCATCAGATAACTGTCAACCGTGATTTTAGGCCACCAGATGGGTAAGTGTCGTTACTCTGAAGCGTAGCTTATTTAGTGACACTACCCGTGACAATCTCGCCTAGTAGTAATATCCGAGGGCGAGAGCTCGAGATCGCTTTTTGAAGCGATCTTCCGCAGAACGAGCGCTCGAGCTAGAAATGCATGTCTGAAAGCCAGGAGCGCGGGCTAGCTCGCGCTTGTAGCTTTGACTGCTGTCCGGTGGCGTCACGAGGGTCAGTGGCACCCGGGGCGGTAGCCCACCGCTACAACCCCCCCCCCCCCCCGCTCCGCTCCTCTCGCGTGGCCCGCCGCGACTCCCCCCGCCCCCGCGACACCCCCCCCCCCCCCCCCCCCGAGCCCTGCACCCGGGGCGGTCCGCCCGCCCCCTCCCTTGTGACGCCACTGCTGCTGTCTCGGCGTATGGGTGAACGGAGTATAGTAAACGCGTTAGCGTTCTTCGCCTAGTCACATTCAGAACTAAGCAACTCCACGAGCGAGCCACTGCTGCGGACTGTCGCATGCTTCTTAGGAACTCATGACGTCGCGGCGTCCCAACGGAGCCTCACAGACCGCCGTCAGACGCAATTCTAAATCTGTCCATTCGTTTTAAAACTTTGCTTTCTTGACTTCTCTCGCTGCAGCCCAGAAACACTAGTCTAGGCTAGTGTTTCTGGGCGGCCGGCACAACATATTCCACATCTAAACAAAGTGATAAGTGCAAAACACTTCGTTTCCGTACCGCTTTAAGTCGATATTTAAAGAAGAACAAGGATGCAGGCGAGCTCGTAAAAAGACATCGCATTCTAATCTACGAGACGAGATCACAGGGTTTAGATTAGGAGGTCGGTGAGTAAGCTGGAATAATGAGACTGCTATTATGAGTTTTTTACACGCTGCAGCCGCGTGTCAAGGTAGGAGCCGGAAACTTGGGAAGACCATTGGGCACAGACGAACTGTCCGTATGGGACTACGTCATTATCGGGAAGCGTGTAGTTGGTGCAGTCTCCAGACTCCACAGTGCTTCGGGAAAGTTTTGAAGCTGTGTCGCGCGTACATGTCTTTGCTGCATATATACATATCGGTCGCGGAGTTCTGAACCATCCAGCGTGTTCTGCGACTTGAAGTTGCTATCACTGATCAGTGGTTGCCATCAGTAAATAAATATAATAAAATAGTCAGTCGTTGATATCATGCACAATCAACTCTGGTAAGGACAAAACCTACTCGAATGATCCGAGTTGCTCACGTCACATGAAAACACAGATAGAGCAACGCAGTGAAGCAGCGCTGGTCGTTTTCGAACTGCCACTTGAACAAACTCATTACTGGCCCGCCAGTGCCGCAAGTTACAACAAACAGTCGAAGTAACGTACAGTGTGGCTCAACTGTTAAATATAACGCGGGAGCGGTAGCCGAAACTGATATCAGAGCTGTCTGGCGATTAAATCAATGATGCGGCAGAGAATAAGGCGGCTCTTCTTGCGATTGTCGCCACTCTCCTGATATAATTATCGCATGACCTCTTCGTTTCTTTCTTTATCACCCACGCTTTAAATTTTTACTTGTTTGTTTTGTTGTTTTTGCCACTCTGTTTAGTCACACCTACGCATTTACCATGCGGGGCTACCATATCTCGGTGATGTTGCAATTTCTCTGACAAAGGCCACCTTTTTAAAACAAACAAAAAACAAAATCAAAAAGCGACATTTTTTTTTATTGCCGAGTCACGCATTGTGTATTGTTTCAAAGCTGGGAATGTAACTGCAGAAAACAACAGCGGGCATCAGCTGCCAGTGTAAGCCGGTAGATGACGCAAGCAGTTTCTCCGGCCACCGCTTCAGCGTTATATTTAACCGTTGAGTACACTTACGGTGCTGCTTCAAAGGCACATAATTCTTCACGCAAGTTGAACTCGCGAATTTTTTTTCTTTTCTGATGGGTTAACACACAGCCTCTTCTACACTCACAAAGCTTGGCAGTTCGACGACGGAGCCATGGCCATAGTCTGCCCGGTCGCATATTTGGAGCGCGAGGATCTGGTAGCACAGAGCGCCAAAGAGTCATTTCTCGGGGAACCTGAACGTCAGCGCATAGCCCTTACAGTGGCGAGGACCCGAAACACACTTTCGGGTCCTCGCGTCTCGCCGCAGCGGGGCGCCAGTCACGTGGCTCTCCTCTCATCCGTTGTCTGCCGCTACACCCTTTCCCTTTTGGCGGCCGCTTCTCGAGGCTATCTGCCAGGCTTTGTGACGTATATAGGAGTCTATGGTTAACAAGGCGTCGATTCTTGACCGGTCTCGGAGCTTGCGAAGGCAAAGAGACGCAGCACCTCGTCGTGCCAAGGCATGCCCTTTGATCACGCCGCCTGACCGCGAGACTTGCGTTCGACGAGTTGTGCCTTTTTGCTGCGGTGCTGCTATGGTGCCTGGAACGCGTCGCCGACTGGTGTGTTTACCGCGTCCGAAAAGTGGTCCCTCGATTTCCGCCTGACGACGCCATAGAAGTGTCATGGCGTCGCCAGTCACGATTCTGGCGGTGTCCCAGCATAGTGGTGTTGGATGTGGCAGACGCCTGTTCTCCTGCAAGTCGCGCTCTCCAGTGTGCTAGTCCACGGAAGCTTCGGCAGTCAGAAGTTGGGACTCCGTGATGACAGCGGCACTCGCGTTCGGTTGTGCTTGCAGCTTCTCTTTAGCATTTCTACGACCAACCGCCAGGATGGCGACAAGCAACAGCGTGAGACCGGCTTTTTTGACGTCATTTGTTACCACTCCGGGACCACTTCTGATGTATGGGCAGCATAGGACGCTAAACACATCAGTCGAAGACGCGCTCCAGGCACCGAAGTACTGCGCTTTCTTTAAAGTTTTCACAGGCTCTCAAAGACAGTTTTGACCGTTTACACAGGGTTTCTAAAAACTTATTGGTCGAATGATGGCGAACGAGCAGAAAACGTGTCTGAGCACGCATCCACTCAGCCTCTACAGGGCTGCACACGACAGATTTTCCACAGGCCCAAGATGGCCGATTCGGGACGCTTGGTCGCTGTAGCGACCAAGCGTGGATGAGAGATCCAGCAAATTGTCATGGAGAACGGCGGTCATGTCCAACAAGAATGTTTAAATGCGCCAGAACCCGGCATGATGTCATGTATAGCGACGCCGGAAAAGTAAGTCAATTCCAGGCTGCTTTGCGCACTGACGCCACCGACGCGCTCTCATCTAAGCTCCCATCGTCTGCTCGCCGCTCGGTCGACTACGTTAGGTGGAGCGCAAGTTCGTCTGCTTCTTCGCTTCTTGCACAGGGGTTGCGATGATGTCAGAACGCCGAGCTCTTATCGGCTGATAAAAAAAAAAAAACAAAAAAACTGGTGGGTAGAGCTTAAGGCATCCGGCATTGAGGTCTACCCACTATCCTTTCGATCAAAGCCAATCAGGAGCTCGGCGTCGTTCTGACGTCATAGCAGCCCCTGTGCAAGAAGCAGACGACTTGCTCTCCGCATAGGCTTAGGCTACGTCTACTCCGTGTCTGCGGTCTACTTCGCCTGCCCGCTGTCGTGGCTGGCTTTCGATACGATCGGTGCACCAAAGAAGCTTCGATGCGAACGTGCACTCTCATCAAGGCGGAGGGAAATGAACACCTGCTGGAAGCAGGGTCTGTACAGCTTTCTCAACCCGCGGTGCCGTGTCATCAGCGTTCGTGCGTGCGACGACTGACACGCTCGCTTTCCGAAGCCGCGCTATGACAACTCGCTCTAGTGACGACGCTCCCGACGCGGTGTCGAGAGGCGTCCGCCACAAGCCGACTTCTATAGTTGTCAGGCAAGTGTTGAGCCGCAAATCTCACCTGTCCGACACCGATTCAGTGGACGCTACCATGAAAATATGAGGGCAAACTACCGCGTTTCCACGGCAATGCCATGGCAACGTGGTTGTTTACATGCCCATACTTTCAATGGCAACGTTCATTAAGTGAGTTTCCTTATTGCGATGAAAATTACCCGAGACTGCGGTAAAAAGATGGGGAAATTTGTAGAATAATAACGACACATAGAGAAGGATCGTTTCAATAGCCGAGAGACTGAGGGGCCATTTTATGGCCACGCCTACTTCCGTTACACTTCGCATTAGCATCTCAAAATGATGCTAGTATCAGCTAGGGGTGTCGCGAACTTTTGCCGAACCGGATTTTTAGGTCGGACTTTCGGGGTTTGACTGGTTCGAACCGGTTCGACGAACCTTCGACCTTTTAACTACTGGGTGATTCAAGGGAGGCCAGACTCTTTAAATCGACCGTAAATTCGGTTTCTTATCTGCCGGCTACGACTTTGTGCAGCGTTGCCCACAGATGGTGCATCTTTTTTGTAAAATTTGCAAAGAGCAAACTTATCCGAGGAAAAAGTAAAGAAAGAAAAGGCTTAGCTCCTATGTAAACGCAGCGACGCCACCGGTCTCTCAAACAACACGGCGCCGTTTCGCACGGGAGACAAGAGATGGCGCAACGAACGCCGCCAACGCAGAGGCTCTGCGCCAACGAACGAGCATACGGCGCCGAGAGCCAGCGTCTTTAGCAGACGATCTTTTCGACACACAAAGCGGCGCGCGTTCCGCAGGCGGCGACAGTCGCAGGAACACAAACAGGCGCGGTAACAAGGAACTGCAGCTCCTTGTCTGCTAAAGACGCCGGCTCTCGGCGTCGTATGCACGTTCGTTGGCGGCAGTTGGCGTCGCGACCGCTTGCCGCCATCTCTTGTCTCCCGTGCGAAACGGCGCCGTGTTGTTTGAAGACCGGTGACTTCGCTGCGTTTCCATAGGAGCTAAGCCTTTTTCTTTCATTACTTTTTCCTCAAATAAGTTCGCTCTTTGCAAATTCTACAAAATAAATAAATAAAAAGCACAATCTGTGGGCAACGCTGCACAAAATCGTAGCGCGATAGGTTAAGAAACCGAATTTTGCGGTCAGTTATTGCAGCCTGACCTCCCCTGAATCACCCGGTAGATTCGACCGGTTCGACTGTGGTGGACAGTGTGGCCAGACCTTATTACAAGCATGTCTAGGTTTGGAGATTTTTTTTATGCAAAGGGTTATTTTAATTTTTTCGAACAGTTTGAATTAAAAGAAATTAAATCTAATCACTGAAAAAGTTAATAACTTAATTTTTTGTACTGTATTAACTCAAATAACCAATCATTGCTGCCCTTAATTAATCCCTTAGCCATCACCATCCAATCCGAAGCCAACTGGCCAGCCTGTCGCATGCACATGCGCACAGCAGTCGAACCTGATCGAGTCGAACTTTTGTCGCACTCTTCACAAGAAGTTCGAAAAAGTCAAACTTGGTCGAACATCGAACCTCGACCGGTTCGCGACACCCCTTGTATCAGCTAAAACCCTCTATCCTGGGTAAAGTGGCGCCATTCATTGTTGTGGAAATGCTCGGGACACGTGCCGCGCGCCACTTCTGGGAAGAATCATGGCGTCTGAAATCTAGCTCAGTGCTGCGCTGTGCCGCCATGATCTTCTCAAGGGCTGCACGTTGCACGTGCATCTTGCATCGACGCACATTGCGGTACTTTTAAAACGTCAAGGGGTTTTAAGGCTGCGGTCCCACGGCAGCCATCTTGAACAAGGCGTTAGTTCAACCAATAGATGGCGACACGCACCCGTAGAAGGTGTAGAGTGCCTTCATACACGCACGCGCGCTTTTACGGAGTGGTGACATCTCAGCCATTTTTACGCCCAATCGTTTTTTATGCATGATTGAAGTACGCGCAATCCGGTGTCAATCAGCTCGAGCGCGTAGCTTTGGCTCACGCGGACGCCATGCTAGCGCCCAAGTCACGCACCGAGTGCGCGAGAGGCGTCACGCGCTGAACATTTTAGTGCAACAATGGATGTCTTCACCCTGAGACAGACAGACATGTAGGCAACCTAGCGGGGTGTAAAGCCCCCTCGATATGTTTCCGTTTGTCTTGGCGGGTAGCGTCAAGTGCGCGAGCGCACGTGGCCCGGGTCTCGAGCGGATCTTGGAAGCAAATGGCGGCGCAGCACTGAAATGAGCGGCCTCTTGGAAGCGAATCGCGGAGCACCCGCTCGTGGCACGTGTCTCGCGCGTTTCCACAACAATGGTTGGCGGTACTTGTAAAAGACGCCTTTATCAAGGGCTTTAGTGGGGTGGCCGAAACATTGGTTCACGGTGGGATGGCTCGAGCACCATCACGTTCCCTCGTGACCTTGCTCGCGCCGCTGCCAGCTCGTGCTCAGCTGGCTCAAGTAGCGTGGCCCAGCAAACGCATGTATCCGAAAATGTCAGGCTCGGTATAAATTGTTCTCTGATATAGGGAGATGCGGTTCGGCGGTTGTCACGGGCTTTCGGCAATAAATCTTACCAAGAAGGAATCAATTGTTGATTGACGTGTCAATATCCTATCAATGAAAACTTCTTCTGCAGGAATGCACGCTCAGTAGACTCAATCTTCCAAGACACCAGTGGAAGCGGACGTCAAGTAAATTGCTTCGCGATTCACGGTACTTACCTCACCATTATAATAGATTACTGGAAAAGTGACGTCATGAAATATTGTGTTTCACGGGATCCGGAAGATGTTGTAAAGGTTGTTACATTATAGTTCCCAGAAAACAAACGCCGTTGCAATATTTTCGGAAGTACCAACACACATAATGTTGTAAGTACAGCTTAGGAGGAGATGAAAACCATCCGAATAAATAGGAAGACGTTTATTTACAATGAAGACGCTATGAATGAACGGCGTTTAGCAACGTCACGTTATGAGCGTTCGGGAATTTATAAGTTCACGTGATTGATCACTATGGACATGCATGCGGACAATGAAGACCTGTTTTGTCGGGAGATGGAGTTGCGGTGATGACCTGATATCGGATGACTCGTGGCAGACGAACAAGTAAGTTTCTTCTCGGCGAATGGTAAGCGTCCAGTGTCAAGCACAGAACGTGGCTACCGACGTTGTCGACGTTTCGAACACTTGCCGCTTTCGACAAAAGTGCTGGCACCTGCCAACCTTGTGAAGGACTCGAAGTCTTCCTCGAGTCCAGCGCCATCATGAACAGTAACTGAAGACGATCTATTATCCAGTCGGTGGAGTGGCGAAACGTATCCACATCTGCGGAGTCATGGTCGAAGCGTACTCTAAGTGGTTGGGAAGTTTACACGATGCCTGCCACGACGTCCAAACGCGTCATTGACGTTCTACGCTCTCTTTTCCCTACTTTTGCCCTACCGAAAATACTTTTCTGATAACGCGCCAAATCTTGCTTCAAATAAAAAACAAGTTTTGAAAAAGAAAAAAAGAACCGGCATCAGGCATCACATTAGTGCACCATACCATCCTGCAACTAACGGGCAAGCAGAACAGATGGTGTGCGAAACGAAGAAAACCCGCTCTTGAAGCTTACGGAAGAAGCAGTTCAGTGAAGAATCGCCAGGTTCTTGTTCCAGCAGCACGCGACGGTCTCATCTTACACGGTAAAACACCGGTCGATCCAATGTTCGGCGGACGAAGGGCCGAGGACCCTCGATCTCATGTACTATAGCCTACGAACGAAGATCAAGAGATTCCCAGATCGGGAGTACATGGCAACTTATTCGGTCGGACAACTCGTCTACGTGAGGAATTTCAGCGGAAGTCGGGCCTTCCATGTAAAACTTGGGTAGAAAAGGCCTCTATGTTGGTTGACCAGCTCTTCCCTCTGGAATACGTTGGATATCAATGC
>JAZHYW010016802.1:0-137619 GCA_037355805.1 Ixodes ricinus
GGAAGTCCTGAAGTTACAGGCTCTGTGTTAGATTTATGAATATTAACGGATGTCAATAGTGAGCGGGGTGAAAGGAATTTTCGAATCCGAAAACAGAACCAGTGGGTTAGTGTCAAGGGTATTGGAACGGTTTTAAATTTGAAAAATAAAATTCATTTTTTTTGTGTATTAGTATATTTGGGCACAAGTGAAAAAAAAAAGAGACGCCTCACCTTGCCCCGAAAAGGGGCTATTCCGCTGCGTAATCGCAAAGGAAATAAATGAAGTATTTGCCGACCTGCAGCCGCGTGTGGCCGTTACAGGAACTACGGTGACAAGTCTCCGGAGGATACGTGGAAGTCATGAAAGCCTGTCCCGCTCCGCTGCCACACTAGCCGTCAGCCCTGCTGCGAACGGTCTTTTACTGTCGATCGTGCGCGGCGACCTTCGACGATGCTATGGCATGAAAAGTTAACAATCGCGAAGGAAACTGCTGGGGTCTCTGAAGACCCAATGGAAAACCAGGTGGTCGCACAAAGTACGCCACTCGGAAGATTACGCGGGAGTTGAGAGGCACTTTGACCATCAAATTGTTTCACTTTTAAAATAAACACTAGAGCTGCGGGCAAAAAAAGGTTCTTTGTTCTTTTTTGTATAGGTGACACAGATCAATTCCCACAGCTAATTGGCAAAAATTTGAAAATCGTTGCCCACTTTTTTGAGACACGGAAGTTTGGCAAAGAGTCGGTTATAAAAAAACTATATCAAATGTTTTGAAAAATTGAGACACACGGCGTCAGTCTGACTACGACGTTTTTTCGTTAATATGAAGGTCATGGGTGAATTCAAGAAGGTGAGCCTCACAGAAGTACCCTCTCCGAAATCAGTGTTGTTGGTTATAGTTGAAACTGTTATTTCCCAGGTGTGGGCCATGTGCAAGAATAGGGGATGTTCCAAAATTTTTTACGCTATGCACGTTAGGCATACTGGGCGAGAAATCGATACTAAGGAACGATTTCCAGACTTGAAAGCTGGAGAAACTCTTCCCAATTTCTAATCAAGGGGAAGGCGTGAATTTGAAAATCACTGCGTAAATATTAAGTGGAGGTACGCACTTGAAATTATTTTTTTGTTGGCAAAGATTTTGGAGCAAATGTTATCTGACCCACGCGAGGAAGAGGGTTTTAGTCTCTCGATAAGTTTTACAATTCCAGCAGGGGATATTTCAATAGGGGCCACGGTCTCGAATGCAAAATTACAAAAGAGAAATATTGGCTTCTGTTTCAACAGTACAACATATGCCAAATAATAACTAACTATAATTGAGCAGTCAATTTCTTATCCAGGGCTTCCATCTGCAATAATGAGGTGTATAGACCGGTCAATGTATTTAGGAGATATGATTTTCCAAAACATTTTGGGATTCTCTCGCAACATTGAATGTAGGTCCTCGTAGAAAAAAATGTTTTGCTGATCGAAGATAATCTTTTGTTGTTAGGCGAACAGTGTAGGTATCCCATGCAGATACTGGATCTTTTCATTTAGCCATACCGAGGAGGCGTTTATTTTTGTTGCTAAGTGCTTTAAGAGTTTTACTGAACCAAAGATTGCTAGAATCACCTCGTATTCATACAGACGGCACAAATGCAGCAACAAGGCTATTTAACTTATTTTCATTCAATTGTCAGTTATTTGCTATGGACATAGAATTTACACGTGTAAGTCTCAAAACCATCTTCTAAGTGTTCTCTAATGGCTGCATAATTCGCCCTCTTGTAATCACGTATGTTGTCTTAGAAATGTGATTTTGAAAATTTTATTTCCAGAAAATTTACTGGAAGTATTCACAAAGAACCATGAAAGGCCAGCTGCAATTTGACTCAGTGCACTCTAAGATCATCAAGACAGCAATTGTAAAAAGTAAAATGAGTGCTGCTTCAAAAAAAAATATTTTACACATTTAGCGGCTGAGCGTTTTCAAGCTCAACTGCAGCGTCTCAAGGCATCTAGGTTTCCGAGTTCCATATTGTTTGAAGCCGCTCAGTCATCGAGTCACCTCCAGTGGACAACGAGAGCGCACACGAGACAATAACCACCGACCAACAGTGCTGCCATACATTATTCGATTATCGCACAATTTAAAAAAGGTCGCACCTTAATACCAAGTCCAAGTGCCACTTTCTGCACCGGACAAAGTTAGAGCGGTTGTCTCCGAGGATCAACAATCTCCAACCACAGCAAACCGAGTGTAAAGTAAAACTTCAGCAACAATTCGTCGACTGCCAACGTGGAGTGGTGTATCAGATTCCTTTCACCTGCGGAAAAATATATGTGGGTCAAACAAAACGATATATTAATTACCGCCTAGGAGAACATGTCTTCTCTTTGAGGTCCTCACCAGCTGGCCATCTAGCGATTCCCGTAAAGGATTGTATGTGCACTGCAAAGTTTAGCCATAACAAAATCCTCAAGGCGTTTCAGGACTAAAAGAACACGCGAGATGTACGAAGCTCGAACAATTTAATCTTGTGGAACTGTGTGCATCAACGCCCCGTCAATCGCCTTAACACAAAGGGAAATTTACTACCTTAACCTCACTGCTTGACGATAAGTTACCTGCTCGCAGGTTTTAGTTCCTCCATGTCTCCAACCTGTTCTTCGAATTTTTACCATAGGCAATTTGTGTTCGTTTTCCTCGACAATTTTTTTTTTGCCTCATCTCCCCCCCCTTTTTTTTTCGTGTGTGTATGTTTCAGAAATAATGTTTTCAATCATTTATCTTTCTCTCTTTCTACCTGCTGTTTGACCACTCAAACATTTAAACATTAATTCCTTTTCTTGATGTATTTATTTTAATAGGTGAAACAAACATCTATGAGGGTGTTATTTTCTTCCTTTCTTTAAAGTGGTTTTGCAAAAACGTTTATTATGGTTCCGCGTTCTGGCCTGAAGGTCTCAGAGTAGGCGGGGAGAAAGGGTGGCATCTGGAACTTCTTTCTTCTCCTTCTCTATAGGGTGTATTAAAACAGGTCAGAATATCAGATTTTGGTTCCCACAGCGATGATTTATTAAAGAAGCCCGAAGCATCGACAACTTCACGTCGGACTTGCTTTGGTTTCGGTTTTGGTTTTGATGTTTTTGCTGCTATCGCGGGAGAGTGCAGGTGGTTTGTGTTTGTTGTTTATTGGCCAATTCGTCTGGACCCGCACCGCACCCGTCCAGTCCAGTAAACTCTTTCCACTTTAATACACGAGAGACTGGCGGGGAGAGAAGGAAGCTCCCTTCTCCCCTCTAGCCTCTCCTTGTACCAGGAACCTCACTGCACCGGTGCGATGCGGGCCCAGACAAACTAGCCATATGCATCTGACAGCGCTGATGTCTACAGTCACTCGCTTTTTCCCTAATAACCTTGTCCAGACTTCTTCAATACCGGCGTTAAATAAAAGCGATCGTGCTCGGCGCCGTCTGCTTGCATTTTATTTGGGGACCGTCTGCAACAGGAGAGGAAGCGGAAACTGCGTGGAAGCAGCTGACTAACCGCGCTTTCTTGCCGTTCAGTAGGCGCTCCGACAGCTCCGACTCGAGTTCCTACGTTCAGAGCTGAGGGAGCCGCTACTGAACGCCCCCATTGCAATGCGGCATTCGAAACACGGATCTTGCGGTGACTCGGAGTTCGAATATTTATGCAGACTGTCTTTTGTATGATGTATAATCAGTGTCACCCCGGCTTTACGGTGTAATTAGGCAAACGTGCTCACTCCCTTTCGCTTCCCATAGAAATGGACACGTTCCGTTATGGTCAAAGGAGGGATGTCCGAGTCATTTTACGCCATTTCTGGACCCTGCCTGTGGAACGCGGGGCAGCTTAGCCGAGGCACGTTTCCTGAAAAAGTACTGCGCACACCCTGCGCTCCCTCATAAAAAAAGAAAGAAAAATAAATCAATGAATAATTTCTAGTTACGCACGATAAAATTGTCATGCCACTCAAGCACGAATAGGTGCTTGCACACAACACTGGTCATGGTCAGCTGTTACGCGCCTCTCTCTGTTATACTGGCGCACTGTCCTGTTCCTTTGCTTTGGTCCTTGGATTATTTCAGCACTGTTTCCCTTAGCTAGTTCATGTAGGCTCCTGTAATTTGCAGGGTGAGAAATACCCTTGATAAATGGTAAAAATATATGTACAAGTTATGTCTGTCTATCCACAGTTATCCCTAAACAAACGTGTTAAAAGCAAAACAAAAATTACGACGACAAATATTAGTAGTGGGCACTGCTTCAAAAATACCATATATTCAGATTATCGAGGAAATGGCGCGTTATTCTCATTCTGATGTAACACGTTTCTTTCGAACGGCAGTTGAGTAGCTAACAAGGAGCGGTGTTTAGTTACTTCATTTCAACAACGTGTACGTGTTTGGTTAGCAGACAAGCTGACGAGTTGGGCACAAATATGATTGTTATTTATGTCTTGGTAATGAATTGCCATATTATAGATACTTCAACTGGTTTGTATCGCAAATAGCTGGCGGGTTACACCAGGTACTCGAATTTAAAAATGGCGACACGCGTGGTTTACGGGTTGCTGTTGGGTGCGTCGGAAAACTCTATTGCGACTGCTTCGTTCCTGAAATAGTGAGAACTACTTCTGATTAAAATGGGCCATTAATAAAAACTTTTTATGCCGGCTTGATTCATGACCCAGCCGATATCTGCGGAGTTTGGACAAGCAAGACGTGTTGGGCTAGTTGTTTCATGGTACTTTGAGTAAACTTGAATATGCAAAAATAGAAGACGTTCACGTCCATTCATGTGTTTCCGTCCTCTGTGTTTGCGCTCCACAAGTTTACTCAGTTTGAATAAGCGCAGAGTATGTCCAGCAGCATTCGATGCGTCGTATTACTCGAAAACTCGAACACTAAGAATTCAGCGATCGAATCGAATTATTTGGGCAATCACCACTTGATTCGAATTCGACATTTAAACATTCGCATATCCCTACTTTCTGTCGGAAACCCAAACTCACAAAATTTCAGTACGATAAATACACCACTGAAATACATAATATTGAAAAGTGTAATTGCACTATGTGCATTGCTTGTTTTTCCGACTGAGTAGCAGGGCTGGCTGAATAGGAAAATTTAAACTTGAAAGAAATCCGAACTGAAAAGTGCCGAGCACCTAGTGGCCATGAAATCGAATGTTAAGTCGAGTATCTAATGCTAAAAACTACTGTTTACAATGAACAAGAACTAAACAAATCCTCTTGTTTCGGATATAAAAAAATGTCTACCTGTTATATCTTCCGCATTGAGCGTGCCTGAACGAAGTGCCAGTACGAATACAAACGGCATTAAGGACACTGGCGATGACCCCTTACCTACATTTCAATAATTCTCCGTATGTCTATTTTTTAGAAGAGAACTCAAAGAGCCAAGAATTGAAAGATACGAAAAAAAATTGTAGAATTGCAAGGCCCCAAAAAAAAAATTAGCTTGGTGATATGGCACTGAGCATGACGGGAACGTTTGGTGGAACATCATGTTCATTATTTCATCGAAAGGTTAATTTTATGGTATAAACATATTTTCAGCTTCTTGAATATTTTTACTGCGCACGCTGGCGTACGCAGCTGGTTGAACAAATGGGAGGATGCGACTAAACAGTCAGAATTGGGCGGCGTCTTGCGTCAAATAACCGGCGAACTGTGGTGGGTTAGAGGACGAAGGATGTTTAATAATTGTTCATATATATTTTTTTGATAGATATAACATAATATGGACCTACGAACAGCGAATAGGCTTTTAGTGCAAATAGCTCCCGCAGGGGACTTAAGACTCTTGAATTCAAAATGGCGACGAGCGTTCTTTGCGAATTTTAGTGTAGGGTGACTGGTCTGTTTCAGGACCACAAGAAACAAACTACTTACTTTGTATCGAAATGATTAGTCGGCCACGGCCTTCTCAGTTACCATATGAAGCGCAAATCCAAATATTTCGTCCATTTCCATCGAATATACGAATTCGGCACTGGAATGTTTGCACGCCTCTACACAACAGCGCTCGAGAACACCTTGTAGTGCTCACACACATGTGAAAAACCTTGACGGAAAACGAAGCACTGAGTGCTTTGTTCGCTCAGCCATACGTAGCTGACAGTACATCCGTTTCATCGTGCCGTTTCTTCTGTTCGGCTTATGAAAACATTTGTTACCTCGTCATGCGCAGTATTCCCATGTCGAGTCCTTGTCGTGTACGATCCCTGGTTACAAGGTTGCCTTGACATCCTTTGCTTTTTTTAATGCGTACAGTGCAATTTAGAGGAGCTCTCGGCTTTTCGGCGACTCTTCGCAAAACTTCTGAGCAATATTGCAAACACACAGTACAATCCGACCATTTCTCATACATTGCAGCTCTGTATATGACCATCTGACCGATAGATGGAACTGCAGCTGCCAACTTTTTTTATTCTCAAGTATTTAGGCTGTTTTAATTTTATCCATATAAAAATAGAAATAAAATATGGCCGAACCGGTATGGAGCGGCTACCGCTAATATTTTTTCTTGTTCAGTTCTAATATAGCAACGACGATTTCGGTTCGGTTCGGTTCGGCAAAAGATAGAGAGTTTCGCTGACCGGTTATATTGTCCGCACCGCTTAGGCTTACTCGCTCAATCTTACCGTAATGTCCCGTTAGAAATATGCTTCAGTGGACAATGTCCGATACTTGAAAAAGCTCCTTATATAGTTCAGTGACACAAAGAAGGTTTTACGCGAGTGTGCGGTCTTGGTGCGGGCGCGTCGGTTCCCCGTTCCGAAAGCGGACCTAATATTCTGTCTACTCAGACGGCCGCTCCCTTCCGTGGTACTATGGTGCCTGGATCGCGTCTTCGACTGGTGTGCTTAGCGGCCTATGCCGCCCATACATCAAAAGTGGTCCCAATGTGGCAACAAATGACGTCACAGAAGCCGGAGTGTCATGCAGTTGCCTGTCGTGATCCTGGCGGTTGGCCGTAGAAATGCTGGCGAGAAGCACGATCGAACGCAAGTGTCGCTGTCGTCACGGCGTCCCAACTTCCGGCTGCTCTAGCTTCCGTGAACTGTCACAGTGGAGAGCGACCTGCAGCAGAATAGGCGTCTGCCATCTGTACCACAACTGTTGGAACGCCGCCAGGGTCGCGACCGGCGACAACATGACACTTCTATGACGTCATCAGGCGGAAATCGAGGACCACTTTTTTGGCCTCGGTAAATACACCAGTCAGAGACGCGTTCCAGGCACCATAGTGGTACCAAAGCCAACACTGGTTGCCAGCCACCGGAGGCGAAACTGAAACTGAACTTGTTTGCCAGCCAACGGAAACAAGGCTGAAACGGAATTTTTGTGGTGACTCCCCTCCCAAATATGTTTAAGGCTGCGGTCCCACGGCAGCCATCTTGAACAAGGCGTTAGTTCAACCAATAGATGGCGACACGCACCCGTGGGGTGGCCGAAACATTGGTTCACGGTGGGATGGCTCGAGCACCATCACGTTCCCCTCGTGGCCTTGCTCGCGCCGCTGCCAGCTGTGCTCAGCCGCTCAGCTGGCTCAATAGCGTGGCCCAGCAAACGCATGTATGCGAGAATGTCAGGCTTTGTATAAATTGTTCTCTGATATAGGGAGATGCGGTTCGGCGGTTGTCACGGGCTTTCGCAATAAATCTTACCAAGAAGGAATCAATTGCTGATTGACGTGTCAATATTCTTTCAATGAAAACTTCTTCTGCAGGAATGCACGCTCAGTAGACTCAATCTTCCAAGACACCAATGGAAGCGGACGTCAGGTAAACTGCTTCGCAATTTACGGTACTTACCTCACCATTATAATGACGACCGAAAAGTGACATATAACGAAGTATTGTGTTTCACGGGATCCGGAAGATTTTGTAAAGGTTGTTACATTATAGTTCCCAGAAAACAAACGCCGTTGCAATAATTTTCGGAAGTACCGACACATATAATGTTGTAAGTACAGCTTAGGAGGAGTATGATGAAAACCATCAGAATAAATAGGAAGACGTTTATTTGCAATAAAGACGCTATGAATGAACGGTGTTTAGCGACGGCAAGTTATGAGCGTATGGGAATTTATAAGTTCACGTGATTGCTAACTATGGACATGCTGACAATGACGACCTGTTTTGTCGGGAGATGGAGTAGCGGTGATGGCCTGATATCGGACAACTCGTGGCAGACGAACAAGCAAGTTTCTTCTCAGCGTATGGTAAGCGTCCAGTGTCAAGCACAGCACGTGGCTACCGACGTTGTCGACGTTTCGAGCACTTACCGCTTTCGACAAAAGTGCTGGCACCTGGGCTAACTTTGTGGAAAGAGTCGAAGGCTTCCTCGAGTCCAGCGCCATCATGAACTGTAACTGAAAACGATCCACTATTCAGTCTGTGGGTGGCGAAACGTATCCGCATCTGCGGAGTCATGGTCGATGCGTACTCTAAGTGGTTGGAAGTTTACACGATGCCTGCCACGATCCGTACAAACGCGTCATTGACGTTCTACGCTCTCTTTTCCCTACTTCTGCCCTACCGAAAATACTTTTCTCTGATAACGCGCCAAATCTTGCTTCAAATAAAATAAACAAATCCCCCCCCCCAAAAAAAACAAAAAAAAACGGCATCAGGCATCACATTAGTGCACCATACCATCCTGCAACTAACGGGCAAGCAGAACAGATGGTGTGCGAAACGAAGAAAGCCCTCTTGAAGCTTACGGAAGAAGCAGTTCAGTGAAGAATCGCCAGGTTCTTGTTCCAGCAGCACGCGACGGTCTCATCTTACACGGTAAAAACACCCGCCGAAGCAATGTTCGGCGGACGAAGAGCCACACCCCTCGATCTCATGATACTATGGCCATGAATGAAGATCGAGAGATTCCCAGATCGGGAGTAATGGCAGATTATTCGGTCGGACAACTCGTCTACGTGAGGAATTTCAGCGGAAGTCGGGCCTTCCATGTAAAACTTGAGTAGAAAAGGCTCATATGGTTGACAAGAAGGTGTCATCCCTCTGAATACGTTGGATATCAATGCCCTTGAGTGTAAATATAACGAAATCACAAAACTCTCTTTGTGTATTGTGTAACTGCCCTTGTATTTGGTAGTAGAGGCTGTGGTGGTGATTTGGACCTTTCACACCAGGCTCCTTTTTCTTATTTTTCGCCTCATACTCCTTTGCGGTTTCAGTAGGCTTCAAGAATCTTTTGGAACGGGGACACTTTACGTCAACGAGGCCATTTGTTCCAAGTAGTCAATCAGGGAATGCTGCTAGAAATCCGTCCTTCATATTAACGAATAAGCCGCACTTCTGCACATTGCAGTTTTCCTGTTCCACGTACAGTTGTAAAGCAGCATCCTCATTGATTCTACCATATTCTGTTGCGGGTGAAGAAAGGTCTTTGGGTACACGATACTTGAAACAAGTCTGGCACTGTACGTTGTGGTTCGACACCCACTAATATCGTCGTCCTTATAGAGCCTCATCATTTAATCATTACCTCGTCACCTCAAATTGCTCTTCATCAACAGTAAGTACAATAGGCTACCGCCATATTACAATCCAAGAATTGAAAAATTGAGTCGTTCAATCCTTCAATATGTTTATTATTTATATAATGTTATTACGTTACATTACCTCGAGACGATCGACGTCCATCGTCGATCTTCAAATACTTATATAAGGGGGGGGGGGGGGGGCGATCGGTGGCCGAGTGCATGTTTAGCGCACACCAGCTCGGAGCACGTGGAGCGAAAGCTCGCGCTGCAGAACCCACCCCGCCCCTGCCCGTTTCGAACTGGAAGAGCATCATACCGGCGTGCGGTCGTGTATCACTACTGCGTGGTGCACGTTAAAGACCCCAGGTTTGCGGTTGTACCGCACTGGCTAAATTGCTCATCTACACCTGAGACACCAGACGCCCACTAAGGCAGACTAACTTCCGGCTGTATAAACATACACACAACAATTTGCAATTAGACGCACAATCACAAAGAACACAGCGTGCCGCCTCTTTTCTTTGGACCGTCTTTTTTTTTAACCAGCGCAAGCTCGCGCGTTCTCTCTTTTGAGACGGTTAGAACTAACGTTGATTAGAACAGTCGCACATAAAACCCGCGTTTCTCCTACCCGGCCGCTTCCTCCTCTCATTATGTGTAGGTGGTTAAAACTAAATAAGCTATAATAATGGTGTATTATTCATATTTAGTTTCAGTTTCAGTCAGGGGAAAGGAGGTTCGCGGGAAGTAGGGCCAATAAATGAGCTGCGCTTAGAGTATCGGCACTCTCTTCCCCGACAGTGTTGTGGGCGCCGCCATTTTGGTGCTTGTGCAGAGCAGGCGCAACTGCCGATCGTCATGATTCAAAATTGCGACTTCCTCAGCATTAGATTCGGTGTTAGGAAGCTCATGTAATATTGCTTTGCTTTGTCGCAAACTGTTTAAAGTGGAGGACGGAAAAGCGTTTCTTGTGATTTCAGATACAGCTTCAAATAACTGGCAACCATGATTTTAAGCCACAATATGGCCAAGTGTCGCTACTCTGAAGCGTAGCTTATTTAATGACACTATTCATGCCCTTGTTCAAGAAGCTTGTAATACCTGGAGGGGCCATGACGTGAGCCCCGTGGATTCCACAAGCCACTACCTTTTGACACCTGCCTCTTCCTCATTGTTCCCGCTAGTGCCAGTAAATTAGCTACGCTTCAGAGTAACGACACTTGGCCATATTGTGGCTTAAAATCATGGTTGCCAGTTATCTGAAGCTTTATCTAAAATCACAGGAAACGCTTTTCCGTCCTCCACGAATGTTTAAACAACCCGCGACAGAGCATAGCAATATTGCATCAGTTTCCTAGCACCGCATCTAATGCAGAGGAAGTCGCACTTTTGGATCATGACGATCGGCAGTTGCGTTTGCTCTGCACAAGACCCAAAATGGCGGCGCCCAAAACAATTTTGGGGAACGGAGTGCCGATACTTTAAGCGCAGCTCATTTAGTGACTCTAGGCATGAAGTGAACTCGGGTGTATTCTTTCCCTCTTCGTCTTTATCGTTTATTGATTTCAATTATATCGAATAATGAACACTTTATATCACGCTACGCTTGTGTAATTATTTGTCTTAGATTTATTAACCTGACCCAGTACTTAAACCTTCATTTATCGATAGTAAATCTTCAAATATATTTTCTAAATGTGAAGGTAAAACGACACGGAGATTGATGATGATACAGACGCCAACGCCGCCCTCGAAAATTTTTTGAACTTAGAAATCAGCAGTTTTGTCTGCCATCCGCCAGGTAGCGCAACAAAACACCCAAACAGTTTTTAATTGTTTTTAAAATTAGCTAAGCTCTACAACTATCAAGAAACCAAAGCAAGATCATTGGGAAAATCTAATACATCGCAATGTATATCTATTCCATACAATAAATGTTATTAGATGCCAATAAATCTGTTTGATGTCCAAAAAAGATGTGCGTCAAAAACAGGTAAGTTTGAAGGGCTCCCGGAGCGTTATGACTTTGAAAATAAAAAAAAGCCACCGTCCACCTCTTGGGCAACTATTGTAGTTCTAAATGTTATAAAAGATTTTACCATAGTTTAATTATTTACTCAGCGGCATTTGAATTACCATGACTCGAAGCACAAAAAAGTGCTACGTTTGATATAGAATATCTAAACAAAAAAATTTTACACAACATTAAATTTTTTTCTGCATATTACCAATTATAAGCACTACATCTGTAGCTAATTTCATTGCCCTAGCGTTTGTCATTAAAAACATATTTGTGCTGAAAAATGTCAATTTTAGGGCAATATTTGGAGAGCTGAAAAAAACAAAGTAGTGCAAATACCAAAAAAGTATATCGTTACATTCTGCTCCGACATCATCTTAACAAAACTGCTCTATTGGAACCGTGTTATCTTTAATGAATCGTTCATAAAACATGAACCAGCGGAGCAAGTGAGGGTCCACGCCATCATATTCGCAACGCTACAAATGCGCATGAACAGTATAAACCAATACATACATAATATCAAATGAAAGAGGATTGCATTGCCTTTCGAATGACATCAATCCCACAAAACAGTATTTAAAAGGAGATGAGTAATGACCTGCCAAAAAGTACCTAAACTGCCACATTCAGTGGGACCGTGGCCTTAAGGTACTCAATTATAGGAGAGCACACAGTTATAGAATACATCGCGCAGGTTGATGGACACTTCATTCCGAAAGCGTCGTGGATCAGTCAGTGGGGTCTATTGGTGGTGCACCAACATTAGTGCCGGTTGAATGCTCAAGGTGAGCCGGCTTTAATTGATCCACCGATATACCACTTCAGATCGCCCGCGAATATCAATTCAAAAATGTTTTGGACTACGCCGGAGCAATTTGAAGGGGCCGTTGGAAGGTGCTTGGAGAGGCTTTCTCGCTGCATCGTGGCGTAGAAGAATGTGCATACACCTCTCCCAGGCCTTGCACACGTACACAGCAGGATCCTGTTTGGCGCGGGTCGGTGTCGGGAGGAGGCTCTCCATGATTGTCTGTAAGATCGACACGTACTGAAGAGGGTCTCTGAGTTGCTCGTCTGTGCTGGCTGACGGAAAGTGTCATGGCAGCCGTAGCCATAGAGCTGCTCAGCACTGGTGCAGATCACTCTTTAGCATTGTGCGCATGCCGAGAAGGACGACTGGATAGCAGTTCGTTCCAGCGTGAGGGCTCGCCGTATGCGGTGATGGCGGCCTTTAGGTTTCGGTGCATTTGCCCCACCAGGCCATTGGCTGAGGAATGATAGGCGGTGGTTTCGGATACGATTCGTTCCCAGGAGTACAAAGAACTCTCTGAAGAGCGCCGATTCAAATTGGCGGCCGCGGTCAGTAGTGATATTCGCAGGGGTTTCGAAGCGAGAAATCCAGAGTCTGCGGAAATGCTTTTGCGACAGTCCCTGCAGACATGTCTCGCAGCGGTATGGCTTCCGGCCACCAAGTGAAGCGATGCACAATATATAGATCGCCGTTTCCCCGACGCAGTTGCACCGGTACAATGGTGCAGTTTGTGGCGCCACCTGATGGTACTAAACGAAACTATTATTAAAAACAGAAACCTTTACACAAGGCTTTTTTTTTATATAGCTCCCCCTTTTCCCGACACCCCACAATAAACAACAAACAACAACAAGGCTTTTTCTAAATAGATTTATTACATTTTTATGGTTTTTACATTATCTGACGTGATAATCTCCTATGTTTGAAGCCTGTTGTCCACATATTAAGCTTTGATATGACAAAGAAAAACCGCGGCTCGGGCCGGAAAGAGCCACACTCCTAGGAAAAAAAAAAGGTCACTATAGTCCTCCCTAAAAGGAGGAACGCTCTTGTAACCTTTAGAAAGCGAGAAACTTCGTACTGAAAGGAGAAGCAAAGTTCCTCCTTCGCCTGCAGCTCATTATGGCGTCCCCGAATCGAGCAAAACGACCTCAAAAAGCCTTAACGAGGACGCTACGTCTATTGTATGGGGCGAGAGGACCAGCAAATAAAAGCCTAACACGAGCTTTCCGCGTACTGTATTTATTTCCGAAGCTGGTTTCACCCTGTAGGTAAAGAAACTTGCGTTTCGAAAGCAGTCACTCAGTCTTGTCACCGTGAGCCGTGCGATGTTAAACGGAGACAACCGGTACCCAGTAACTTCGCCCACTTTACGTCTTACCTTCGAGCCACAATCCCTTCGTCAACCGCAGATTACGGAGGAGTGATAAACCATTCATGAAACCAAAAGCCGCTCTCAAAATGAGCAAATTCGAAGCACCCTACCTGGCTCACTGTTGCACGGTAACAAGAAGTCATAGCGAACCATGAAGAAGGCTAAATCGCCCACCACCAGATGGCAAGGTCAAGCAGAGTAATTGCATGTAGCTAGGCTAGGTGGCGCCTGCTCGCGCCACCATTACGCTTCGCGCCCTTCTGGCACCATTATTTCACACACATGTAGATACATTACGCATACCACTAGCACAGCTGAACATATACATCGAGCGCATGCATATACACGGCACATACAAACATCAATACAACAGCACACTAACACGATCAAAAACAAAACTTGGTTGTGTGTATGTTTATAGAGCCTAGAACTCGGTCTGCCTCAACGGGCGACGAGTTTCCCAGCTGTAGATGGGAAATTTTGCCAGTGCAGTACAACCGCTAGCCTGGGGTCTTTAACGTGCATCAGGCAATAGTGATACACGCCGGCACGATGCTCATCCAGATCGAAACGGGCTGGGGTAGAGATTGAACCCACGATTCTTGGTTCTGCAGCACGAGCTTTCGCTCCACGTGCTCCGAGCTGGTGTGCGCTAGCTGACTCGGCCAGCGATTCCCCTAACCCGATCACTGCTTGTGAGTTCTGCGTTTCCGCCCATCTATACTGGTCGTTTTGAAGTTATGGATTTTCTGCGTGACGGCCTAAGCCAGGGGTGCACAACATACGGCCCGCGTGCCGCATGCGGCCTGCGCGCGTTTTTTAGCGGCCCGTGGCGCAGCTCAACGCAGAAAGTTGCTTACTATGCCATTCAATCCGCCAAGCGCCCGTTCGCTTGGCAAGCAGCAGATGCAACCCTCTGACCTACTTTTCTCAGTCTTCGGCGAAGTAACTACTCTCCACTAATCCCGCTGACAACAATAAAACAGCGCGTGCAGCGCATCCCTGTTCATGGTGTGGTTCTGTTTCAAGATGTTTGTAAACAGAGATGCAAAATCTTCTCGCTCTCTCTCAGCAGATCCCCTTCCCTCTTTCACCACGGGGCTATCAATCCTCTGGCCTCCTTTTGGGATGCTTAGGGGTTGCATCGTCAAATCGGAAGACTCCGATCCGACGATGCAACTGGAGCTCATTGACCTCCAGTGCCCACCAGCGCTGAAGACGATGCATTGCGAATCTCAGCCGCTACCAGTTCAACAAAAACCTGGACAAGAACAAGTACGAAACCTGGTGGACCCCGCCTTGAAACTGTAATCACTTCTCGGGTGCACGTACGAGGGGCGTTCATAAAGTTCGTATCATTGTCCCGAAGGAATAGAGATTCAGCAATCAAACTCGAGTAGGAGTTAAGACTTTCTCTACATGTTCGCCACCAAAAGGTATGCCCACTTTTTCCAGCGATGGACCACATGCCGGAGGCCATTGTTATAGAACTCCTCGTTTTGAGTGTTCAGAAATCGCTCCACTTCAGCAATCACTTGGTCGTCGTCATTGAAATGCTTTCCTCTTATTTGGCCACACTGGAAACGTCTGCGCCATTTAACCAAAGTGTCATAAACTGGGGCGTTATCCCCGAGCAACGCTCACAAATTGGAATGAATATCCTTGGCATTGTTTCCCTTCAAATGGAAAAAAACGATCACTGCTTGTGCTTGGCACCGACGGGCGGTGCCATTTTTGTTTCGACACCGTAGCGGCGTTAAGCGCTACTATAGCTATGCGATGTTTAACTGTGCGGAAACCAGAGGGACGCGCGCTCATGGTGATGCCTGTTTTGTTTCGTTTTTTTTCAATTTTTTGTGCCGATGATACGAACTTTATGAACGCCCCTCGTATGTTTGTGAGCAGACCTTCGCACTCATGGACTCTCTAACAAGAGCCACCTTCGATCTGCCATGATGGACATGACATTGCGAGATGTGCTAAAGACGGTAACGAGTGCGATGACACCTGGTATCGGAAGCCTGACCGCAGCCGAAATATGCTACACGTCACACTAGGTGCGGCCCGCACAGTTTTCAATAAACGTAATTTTGGCCCGCTTAAGTTTTCAGTTGTTGCACCCCTGACCTAAGCAATAAATACTATAAACGACCTAATTTTCGCGGGCTCAAATTTTCGCGAATTGGGCCAAAACTGAAAAATTGAAATTATTCGCGGGTTCTAATTTTCGCGAATCGAGTGTACTCTCGTAGCGTTCACATATTGCCCGAATTGTTCGTGGGACGCATTTTTCCGCGTTTGTAGGCGCTTCGCGAAAATCGCGAAAATTGGGTCCTCGCGAAAATTTAGTCGTTTGCAGTAATATTCCCAGCATGTTGATTTTTTTCTTCTCAGTAATGTTGTATCTTTGAGAGTATTTCGAAACGCGCAAGGGATGAAGCTCTTAGTAAAAATTAAACGCTCATACCGTAAAAATTTGAAAGTCAATAAATAAAGCCGCTCCACTGCGTTTCCAAGTCATATGTTTGCTTCCCCGCACGGCATGACGTAGCTAGTGTTTTTTATTGTAGAATTTGTTTTTCTACTTGTGCTGTTCGCGTGCGGCTGCAATGTATCATCTTGAATTAATCTCTGTAGAGGGGGTATTCACTCAGCCGAAAGCGATGCATCACGGGCAGATAAATCGCTTTTGATGGAGTGTTTTAAATATCGACGCCCAATTTTGCCAAATTTTGAGAAATCAGCTGCATTTGCGCGCTATTAACAAAAAAAAAGGAAATGTTTATTATCTTTATATATTCGTAAAAAATATTAAAAGACGCGCATTTTGATATGTTTTGTGAAGTATTATGAAAGGGGGTTTATTTGCAAAATAATTGCAAATATGTCTTTAAAACGCGTTTTTACGCTACGTTTGATATTTTTGTTTGCATAAACATTTCATGGATATTCCCAATTTTTTGTGCATGTGTTGCATATCTTCTGTAAAATGTATTAAAAAGGTTTTGGTGACGTGAAAGCTTCTACGAGAAAATGACGACTGTGCAAAGTGGTATCGTGAAATCTCAATTTCCACGCCTCGAGCTTCTCTATCTTATATCTCAGCGAAAACAATTGTTACAGCGTTCATATTGTTAAATTTCTGCTTCCCTTTTTTACTGGTTTAATCACCGCACAGAGAGGTTCGACATCTTCGGTGGTTGGCTTCCAACTGCCAAGCGCACTACACACGAGCACACGAGCGTTCCCTTCGTCGCGTGCCGGTTGCTTCTCTTTTATGTTCTTTGTTTACCCCGCAAACAGCGTCTCCGCTACACTATCCCCCTCCCGTCTTTTGAAGACCGAGCAAGTCCTACAGAAGTCCCTGATACAAACACAGCCGGTCGCGGTGGACCACGAGGGCCCGTGATCTATCCCTGCGACGTATGCGATGAGACCACATCACTGAGACGTTTGATGACGATGAAAGGTCCTTGCCAGTTACGCTGCAGTTTCGGAGACAGTCCTTTCTTGCGAATCGGGTTGTAAAGCCATACTCTTTCCCTGGAGAGAACGGGCGTGTTGTGACATGCGCGTCGTACCGGGCTTTCACGCGATCCAAGCCACTCGCCAAACGCTGTCGAGCAAATGTGTGTATCCGCTCGAGGTTTGTTGCTCAGTTCACCTACGTAGGACGCAGGGTTTGTGGTCGGCTCTGATGCTCGTGGAAGGGCTAAATCACAGGGCATGCAAAGGTCATGACCGAAGAGCATTGTGGCAGAGTGTATGGCCAGTGACCTTTTTAGAAAACAGCGCGAATAACACACGGACAAGAAGAGAACACGCAGGACGATGCGCTGGCCATCAGCTTTCTACTCAGTAGCGACATACAGAGAGAATGCACGCGAGGATTGCCGCTTCTTTTTCCCTCTTCCACAGTCATTGCTAATTACGCGCGCAAGATTGTAAATGAGAATCAAATTCAAAACACACCAGCACACACTAAAACACACCAGCACTGGTAAAAGTCATCGCGTCTTCTTCCTCCTTTTCTTCTTTCTTCGATCTTCAATCTCGATCTACGATTCTCCTGGTCAACCCATGTCCAATTCTGGCGGGCACAATAGATATTTTTTCATACCACGATGCCGCCCTGGCCTTGCACACGTAAACGGCGATTAAGGCAGATAAACGAAGAAGGGTCCGAAAGAAGGTGGGAAGACATAGCAAGTTGCTCCTTTGTAGTAGAAATAAAGCTTACTAGGATGGAAAGTTGGGCGAGTTGGTATGAATTCATTTCTATAATGTTGCGCGCGTAATGGCGAATGACTGGTGGAAGAGGAAAAAGAAGCAGCAATCCTCGTGTGTATTTCTCTGTATGTCTTCTGAGTAGATAGTTGACAGTCAGCGCATCGTCCTGTGTGTTCTCTTCTTGTCCGTGTGTTATTCGCGCTGTTTTTCTAAATGGATTCATACCAACTCGCCCAACTTTCCATTCTAGTAAGCTTTATTTCTACTACAAAGGGCTCTTTTCTATGTTCTCCTCACCTTCTTTCGGACCCTTGATGTTTATCTGCCTTAATCGCCGTTTACGTGTGCAAGGCCAGGGCGGCATCGTGGTATGAAAAAATATCTATGTGCCCACCAGAATTGGACATGGGTTGACCAGAGAATCGTAGATCGAGATTGAAGATCGAAGAAAGAAGAAAGGAGGAAGAAGACGCGATGACCTTTACCTGTGCTAGTGTGTTTTAGTGTGCTGGTGTGTTTTAATTTGATTTCATTTATAATGTTGCGCGCGTAATGGCGAATCACTGGTGGAAGAGGAAAAAGAAGCAGCAATCCTCGTGTGTATTTCTCTGTATGTCTTCTGAGTAGATAGTTGACAGTCAGCGCATCGTCCTGTGTGTTCTCTTCTTGTCCGTGTGTTATTCGCGCTGTTTTTCTAAATGGATTCATACCAACTCGCCCAACTTTCCATTCTAGTAAGCTTTATTTCTACTACAAAGGGCTCTTTTCTATGTTCTCCTCACCTTCTTTCGGACCCTTGATGTTTATCTGCCTTAATCGCCGTTTACGTGTGCAAGGCCAGGGCGGCATCGTGGTATGAAAAAATATCTATGTGCCCACCAGAATTGGACATGGGTTGACCAGAGAATCGTAGATCGAGATTGAAGATCGAAGAAAGAAGAAAGGAGGAAGAAGACGCGATGACCTTTACCTGTGCTAGTGTGTTTTAGTGTGCTGGTGTGTTTTAATTTGATTTCATTTATAATGTTGCGCGCGTAATGGCGAATGACTGGTGGAAGAGGAAAAGAAGCAGCAATCCTCGTGTGTATTTCTCTGTATGTCTTCTGAGTAGATAGTTGATAGTCAGCGCATCGTCCTGTGTGTTCTCTTCTTGTCCGTGTGTTATTCGCGCTGTTTTTCTAAATGGATTCATACCAACTCGCCCAACTTTCCATTCTAGCAAGCTTTATTTCTACTACAAAGGGCTCTTTTCTATGTTCTCCTCACCTTCTTTCGGACCCTTGATGTTTATCTGCCTTAATCGCCGTTTACGTGTGCAAGGCCAGGGCGGCATCGTGGTATGAAAAAATATCTATGTGCCCACCAGAATTGGACATGGGTTGACCAGAGAATCGTAGATCGAGATTGAAGATCGAAGAAAGAAGAAAGGAGGAAGAAGACGCGATGACCTTTACCTGTGCTAGTGTGTTTTAGTGTGCTGGTGTGTTTTAATTTGATTTCATTTATAATGTTGCGCGCGTAATGGCGAATGACTGGTGGAAGAGGAAAAAGAAGCAGCAATCCTCGTGTGTATTTCTCTGTATGTCTTCTGAGTAGATAGTTGACAGTCAGCGCATCGTCCTGTGTGTTCTCTTCTTGTCCGTGTGTTATTCGCGCTGTTTTTCTAAATGGATTCATACCAACTCGCCCAACTTTCCATTCTAGTAAGCTTTATTTCTACTACAAAGGGCTCTTTTCTATGTTCTCCTCACCTTCTTTCGGACCCTTGATGTTTATCTGCCTTAATCGCCGTTTACGTGTGCAAGGCCAGGGCGGCATCGTGGTATGAAAAAATATCTATGTGCCCACCAGAATTGGACATGGGTTGACCAGAGAATCGTAGATCGAGATTGAAGATCGAAGAAAGAAGAAAGGAGGAAGAAGACGCGATGACCTTTACCTGTGCTAGTGTGTTTTAGTGTGCTGGTGTGTTTTAATTTGATTTCATTTATAATGTTGCGCGCGTAATGGCGAATGACTGGTGGAAGAGGAAAAAGAAGCAGCAATCCTCGTGTGTATTTCTCTGTATGTCTTCTGAGTAGATAGTTGACAGTCAGCGCATCGTCCTGTGTGTTCTCTTCTTGTCCGTGTGTTATTCGCGCTGTTTTTCTAAATGGATTCATACCAACTCGCCCAACTTTCCATTCTAGTAAGCTTTATTTCTACTACAAAGGGCTCTTTTCTATGTTCTCCTCACCTTCTTTCGGACCCTTGATGTTTATCTGCCTTAATCGCCGTTTACGTGTGCAAGGCCAGGGCGGCATCGTGGTATGAAAAAATATCTATGTGCCCACCAGAATTGGACATGGGTTGACCAGAGAATCGTAGATCGAGATTGAAGATCGAAGAAAGAAGAAAGGAGGAAGAAGACGCGATGACCTTTACCTGTGCTAGTGTGTTTTAGTGTGCTGGTGTGTTTTAATTTGATTTCATTTATAATGTTGCGCGCGTAATGGCGAATGACTGGTGGAAGAGGAAAAAGAAGCAGCAATCCTCGTGTGTATTTCTCTGTATGTCTTCTGAGTAGATAGTTGATAGTCAGCGCATCGTCCTGTGTGTTCTCTTCTTGTCCGTGTGTTATTCGCGCTGTTTTTCTAAATGGATTCATACCAACTCGCCCAACTTTCCATTCTAGTAAGCCAGTGACCTCGCATGAGCAGACGTGTGATAGGCATACAAAAACAAAGGCACGATGCTGTTCCAGTCATCTTGCTGATCACTGACGAACATGGACAGATGTTGTAGGATCGTTCGATTCATCCTCTCGACTAAACCGTTTGACTGCGGGTGGAGAGTCGTCGTTCTTGTCTTTTTGATGCTGAATAATTCGCAGACTTCCTGGAACACCCGAGATTCGAAGCTCCTGCCTTGGTCCAAGTGGATGCTCAGGGAACTCCATACCGTGTAATCCAGTTCTTCACGAGAGCGTCGGCGATCTTGGAGGCGGTCTGGCTCGGTATAGGAATGACCTCCGGCCACTTCGTGAAATAGTCCACAATGACCAGCAGGAACCTGTTGCCAAGCTTAGATCGAGGAAACGGTCCAAGCACATCAATGCCGACGCGTTCAAAAGGTGCTCCCGTGACATGTTCTTGAAGCGGTGCTCGCTGTTTTACGTGAGGACCTTTCCGTGAGGCGCACATGTCACATAGACGGCACCATTGCTTTACGTCATTATGGCACTGCATCCAGTAGAAGCGCTGCGGAATCTTTTTCAGGGTGCGGTTCACGCCGAAATGTCCTCCTTCAGGGCTTGTGTGCAGCTGATGAAACGCTTGAGAGCAGAGTCTTCAGTGGCAGCACCAGTTGCCATACAACAGAGTTGCCCGCAGCGGACTCCCAGCATCGGTAAAGAACACCGTCGCGCAACAACAAGGAGTCCCATTGCGCCAAGTAAGTCTTGAGGGCCGGAGACAGCTGAGATACTTCCTTAGGAGAGGGCCTGTTATTCTGTGTCTTCCATCTTACTAATGGGCCGATGTCCGGGTCGTCAAGTTGAGCGTTTCGGAGCTCTTCTGGTGACCACGCTTCGTAGTCGCAGGGTTGGTTGGTTAGTGCGTTAAGCGTGTCGAAGCTGCGTTTTTCAATGCTCGGGCACTGCTTGCACTTTTCACTACATGCCCTACGAGAGAGACCATCGGCATTGGTGTGCTTTGAGCCGGAACGATGTTGTATGTCGAAGTCGTATTGATGCAGGCGTTCCAGCCAGCGGGCGACCTGACCATCAGGTGTCTTGAAGCTCAGCATCCATGTCAGCGATGCGGGTCGGTTCGAATAACAAACTTCCGGCCCAGTAGATAGTGGTGAAAATTGGTGATGGCTTTTATGATGGCCAGCAACTCCCGTCGGGTGGTGCAATAATTGCGTTCGGGCTTCGTGAAGACCTTGCTATAGTAAGCAATAACGCGTTCTTGCCCATCTTGCTCTTGTGATAAAACTGCGCCAATTGCCGAGGCGTTGGCGTTGGTGTCAAGTATGAAGCGTCCAGTCTCCTTCGGTTACGCAAGTGTTGGCGGAGAAGTGAGGGCTGTTTTGAGCGTCTCAAACGCGCGCTTTCATTCCGAGGACCAGACGAACTTCGCTTTTTCTCAGTCAGAGCATACAAAGGCTTGGCGATGTGACCGAAATCGGAGACGAATCCTCGATAGTACGATGCCAGCCCAATGAAGCTCTGCACGTCCGTGGTGGATCTCGGGGTTGGCCATTACCGAGAGCAGAGAGTTTCCGAGGGTCTGTGGAAATGCCATCCACCGAAATGATGTGGCCGAGGTATTCCACTTGCCTTGTAAACAGCGAACATTTCTTCGGTGTGAGCTTCAGGTTCGCCTTTTGCAGGCGTGAAAAAACCAAGTTGAGATTCGCCAGATGGTCTGTGACTGTCTTGCCGAAGACGATGATGTCGTCAAGGTATACAAGGCAAATAGTGCCTATGAGCTCGTTCAAGACAGATTTTATTAGCCTCTGAAATGTAGCTGGGGCAGTGCAGAGTCCAAATGGCATTATTCTGAACTGATACGAGCCGGTACCTGTGGTGAAAGCGGTCTTCTCGCGGTCTTCTGGTTGCACCGGGACCTGCCAATATCCGCTTTTGATGTCGAGTGTCGAAAACCACGTGCACCCAGCGAGGGCATCCAAGATGTCTTTAGTCCGAGGAACTGGAAAAGAGTCTTTCTTAGTGACGTCGTTGAGTTTTCGATAGTCTATGCAAAATCGAGTTTACCGTCCTTCTTCGTCACTAGCGTAACTGGTGATGACCAAGGGGAACATGCTGGTTCAATCACGCCCTGTTGAAACATTGTCTTCACCAAGTCGTCGACATGAGACCTCTGTGTGAGAGGAATGCGCCGATGGGGTTGTCGAATGGGAGAAGCCTGTCCTGTCACAATCCGGTGTGTCACCACCGATGTTAGCCCTAGATCTGCGTCTCCCGTGCTGAAAAGGCTTCTGAATTTTCAGGCAGCTGGCAAAACCTCTCAGCATCGAGTTTATCGAGACAAGCAGACGCACCTTCGTATAATGGTAATACGTGCGCAGCTAGCTTGATAGAGCATGTGCGAGGACACATATACGGGAGGGTGTCGTTTATTGGCAACCCAGTGTCGTAGAGGACCGTCACCTTGGCGGCGCCTAGGGGAAACGAGTCAGTTCCGAGATGCAGCAATCCAGCGTTGAAATCGAGCACGCACTTGTGTGCTTTGAGGAAATCGACGCCCAGGATGCACTGCTCCTCGATAGCGGCAACGACAACAGGCAGCGAAGCGTGAAGGCTACCCACGGTGAAGGGTACAGTTGTGGAGCCTAGTACAGCTACCATGTCTCCCGTTGCGGTTTGCAGAGCATAGCTGTCAGAGCCTTGTGGAACAGCACGATTCGCCTTCATCAAAACTTCCGGTGTAATTACCGAGGTTGTAGCTCCGGTATCAACAAGTGCGCGTACCGAAACTCCGTCGACGACGCCCTGAAGGCAGATAGATGTGAGTGGTGCTGTCAGGACACGCGTTGATTTGATTATCCGCGGCGGTGTTGCTGTTGGGTTCCGGCTGCTGGGGTGATACGTGGGACATTGTGCCCGCGTGTGGCCCTGCTGATGACAGTTCCAGCAAACTGGGGCTGGAGGCGCATGTGTTGCTGTTGTCGGGGCTTGCGGCTGCGTAGGAGGCGTCAGAACCGTAGATCGTGATGCTTGTCGAGCAGCTTCTATCTCCAGTGCGCCCGTGTGTGCTGCTCCGAGCGTCTTGGGGCGTGCTAGGCAAAGCGCATCCTGCACCTCAACGGATGAGATGGCGTCAATGAACGCCATGGTTGCCACAGCGTCAATTGTGTCTTGTGAGCAACCAGGAAATGCAAGATGGGCGAAGCGCTCGATGTCGTAGGCGACGTGAGAAACTGTCTCAGTCGCAGACTGACGACGGTTGCGAAGTTGGGCGTGGTGAAGAAAGCGGAGGGGTCCTTCCCCGTAGCACTCGTTCAGTGCCGCGACCAAGGCTTCGTAGGAATGGCGGGTGTCGGGTGGTAGGTAGTGTAGTACTGTCAAAGCTGGTCCGGTTAGATGGGCGGCCAAGGCTTGTGCCTTTTGAGCCGGAGACCATTGGTTAGCGTCAGCGATGAGGTTGAACTAGGATACGTAAGGCGCCCAAGGAACGGTACCGTCAAATGTCGATGGCTTTAGACGCAGGGTTGAAAGTCGGGTAGCGTTCTGAACCGGGGGCTTGCGGTGCGGTGCTCCTCGAGTTCAGGGAATCGAGACACCAAGCGTTGAAAACGTTCTGTCATGGGGGCAGTGAAGTCCTGAATGGATGATGTCATGGTTTGGAGAAGCAGGCCCTCTCGTCGAGCAATAGGACGCTTCGGATTGTTGGAGCCCACTTTTGAAGAGGGGCATGAGTTGGAATGCTGTCGGATCTGAAGAAGCGAGATTTTCGGCGCCGGTAGTTGCGGTGCGGTCCCCTTCGGGACTGGTAGGAGGTTCCATTGCCCGGGGAAGGTGTCGGCCCGAATGGAGCTCCACTTCTGACACCAGTGTTACAATTTCTGCTTCCCTTTTTAACGGGTTTAATCACCGCACAGAGAGGTCCGACATCTTCGGTGGTTGGCTTCCAACTGCCAAGCGCACACACACGAGCACACAAGCGTTCCCTTCGTCGCGTGCCGGTTGCTTCTCTTTTATGTTTTTTGTTCACCCCGCACTCAGCGTCTCCGCTACAATATATAGCTGAATGTTCCTCCCAAGAACATGGCTTTCGTAAATATTTTTAACAAAAATATCTAAATTATGACCCGGACCATCATTGCATGAACCGACGTGGAATCACCCTTTAAATGAAACTATTCGACATGGAGTAGTCGGCTCCAGTCTAGAGTGGTCGAAATCTCCGTTTATTTTATTTTATTAGATATTAAAATGAACTATCTTACGCCAATTGTTTTACTCATATTTTTACCTGTCTTATTAACCCAAGCACACTATCGTGCTCCCACCTCCTTACCAATTGTATATTTTGTTATACTTTTGCTTTTCAGGGACAGGTGCAGGTGCAACATATTAAGCAAACATTTTGAGAAATATCGAGGATTATAGTGCACGGCATTATGTACGTCGGACCTACATTGTCAGGAATTGTGGGACCCCACTTGCTGTTCTTCTTGCGAAGAACGTACAACTTCAGAGATTCTCTCCTCGTGTACGGAGCCATCCTGCTGCACACAATTCCAATTTGTTTCTTGTTCAGAAGAGCAAGTCGTGTCAACGAAACAGAAGATTAAGCAAAGAATTGCAAGCACGTCGATGTCTTCAGTATTTGCGATAACGCATCACTCAAAAAAATACCAAAGTATACTGATGGAAAGACCATGAAAAAAATTCCATTTTGGAGAGTCGTGCATCTAGTGCTGAGACTCCCGATTTATTACGCCGTCACCCTCTCGTGGCTAATCCTGTGCTACAACGTAGATATTTTCACCCCGACACTTACTGATTTTGCGATTGACAAGGGTGTCTCCGCTACCGATGCCCTCTCCCTAATATCTTACTCGTCCATGGCAGAGCTCCTCGGACGAATCCTACTGCCCCTCCTCGCCGATCGAAACTACCTCCGTCGAAGCACCTTAACAGCGTGCGATCTCTTGATGATGGGCGCAGCGGTCACTTGCTTGCCTCTTGTTTCATCGTACATGGCATTCGTTGGGGTTACAGTCGCTGTCAGTGGTTTCATGGGATCTGCAGTGAACAGGTGTAGTGCGCTCCTTGCTGACAACGTTGGCCTCGACAAACTGGAAGTTAGCTACGGCCTCATGGGATTGCTCTGCGCGCCACTTCTGTTTGTCAAGCCATTCTTTGTTGGTAAGTTCAACTCCATATTGTTTCAGTGTTTAAACGTTCTACTTCCATCTTTTTTTTGTGTGTCGATAATCTGTTTTTTGTTGTTTTTCATCCATACGAGCTCTTCCCCATTTTTATTAATTATATCCTCATGGCACTGTGCGTGCCTTGTTCTTCCTCCTCAAAACGCAGCTCTTAGGCGCCCGTTTCCGTGTTTCACGGCGTCGGCGTCGGCGTAACCGCGCTAAATTTAGCGAGAAAATTGACCTCACGTGACCTCAATACCTTTTCAATTTTCCCGCTAAATTTAGTGGGGAAGCTGACGTCGCTTGACTTCGTGTCACGTATCCATATGAATAAATTTAATTTCTCTACTAGATTTAGCGGGAAAATGGACGTCACGTCACCTCCCCAAGGATGAGTAGGAAAGGAGGAGAGGAGAAGGAGGGGAATTGGAGGAGGAGAAAAGGTGGGAAGAACGAGGAGCAGGGGAGGAAGACCAGTGGAGGAGAGGAAAAGGGAAGGAGGAGAGGGTGCGAAGGAAGATGAGGGGCATACTTTCCCTCTGTACCCTCCCCTCGTCTTCTTCAAGAGCAGCGTTCAAATTTCGTGTTACAGAGATTCGTAAACGTCTTGCATTTTCCCTTTCAGTTTTTGTTTGCTTGAGTATCACTGTCAGTGAAGTTCACAATGTGCGCACCAAGTGGTTCAAGATTATGCCTTGTAGTACAATCACGTCTGATAAATGCAATCAATATTTATGTCCATTACCTTTTCGCTCTAACGCGTGACATGTGAAAGATTATTTAAAACGTACAGCGAAACAGACGGGACGGAAAAAAGGAGACAAACAACGCTGAACTTACAACTGAAATTTTAATCCTCAGGACGCAGCCTACACGTGTATATATGTGTGTATAGGTTGCGCTTTGATGATTAAAACTTCAGGGTTGCTAAACTTGTCAAACACAAAGTTGGCGCCGAAGTTCGCAGAGCGTGCTGATTGGACTCTTGCGACAATGGCGTCTCTTGGGACGAGATGTCAATCATCCAAACTTCATTGGTGCTCAAATTCCAGCGAGATTGTGAAACACAAAGTCGTAGCGAGCTTCATCAGAGCGCGTGCGAGCAACACTGTGGGGCCAGACGATTGAACTGGATGACGAATGGATAGGGAAGGAATTGCCGTAACTAAGAGGAGGTTGGAAGATTGGGGGAAAAGATCTAGGGAGGGGTGAAAATACAGATGAAAATACGCAAATGCACCCCTTTAAAGAGAGGGGGGGTTGCGTTAAAACAAATTTTATACAAATTAAAAGAAAATTATCAAATCTCAGGCTAGGTGTCGCAAGCTGCCGCCCGTTAAAAAGGGTATAGCCATTACCATCCATCCATGAACAGCTGCACTGATGAAGTCACGTCCGCGTGTCCCTGCATCCCTACGCCGCGTTAAAGTCTATGCTGTCTAGCAGTCACTTCTGCACCCCCCCCTTGTTTTTCTGAAGGCACCCCCTTATCTGGCAACGACTCCTCTATTCTCACTGCCCCCCCCCCCTAAACATTTAGACCCCTTCCCCCCTCATTTCAATTCCTGGGGAATCCCCTGCTGTCTAGATTGTCCCTAGGCCGGTTGTGAATACGCTGTACTTTATTGCCGCAAGATCCGTTTGCAGAAGTTATTGGTGACGACCAAGTGACGTTTCTCAACTTTGGGCAGGAGTTATTTGAGGCCAACATCTCGAAGCGAAGATTGAACTTTGTGATCTTTTGGAGTCGTGCGTGGCGTACATAACTGTAGAGCTCATCTTCTGCCACTGTCAACAACGCTACCGGGGTCACTCAGAAGTGGTGTGTGTAGTGACGTGGGTGGTGTTCAGGGTTGGCAGGTGCTTGTACTCTGACCCGCCAAATTTCTACGAGATATAGCCCAAAATAGCAAAATGACAATCCAGAAAAGTAGCCCAAAAATAGCCCCCAAAAAACTGACCATTTGAAACGTTTATTTTAAACACAAAAGACACATAATACATTGTTATACATCAAATAGAAATATTCACACCACTAGCATTACTTGTTCGCAGAACCGACGGCAGAGCATGGGTACATCATTGTGGTATTAAAACATGTCAGAAAAACCTCTGAACGAACAGAGTCCTTGCAGCACTGCTCTTTGCCCCACAGTCCGAATTTAACATACAAAATGTTCTCCAGCGGTTCCATCGACATCCTGTTTCGCAAGTCCGTCTTTGCGAGGGTGACCTGACTGAAGATGCGTTCTACTGCAGCGTTGGACAGTGGTAACCTATGCAACATACCTTCCACTGTATTAATGTAACGCTTATATTGGGGCATGGTGAACATAATGATGTCACAAGAAAACAAGGCGGAATTAAACACAAAGCATAGGTTTACGCCAATCAACAGGCAACTTAAAGAATGAGCAGAACAGGTGCTGGTGGGGCCGCAAGGAATTGCGCCGTTACTGGTTGAGATGGAGGAACAACAGCACACACTTGCATTCAAAGAAGATTCGGCGCTAAACAATTGCACAAGGTGCGCAAAGAAAAGACGAATTCGCTTACTGTCGCATACTTATCAGGGTTGACAGACTGAAGTGCCAAATGTTTACGTAACTTACTCTAAAAATACAATATTTTAACCTATAAACCCAAGTGCTTTGAGGCATTTTGTTGTGCCCAGCACGGGTCAGAAATATCTCAATACCAGCCAAATAGCCAACAACCACTTTTTCCCGCCAAGTGCAAATAAAACTAGCCCAATTTGGCCATTTATAGCCCAAGCTGACAATCCTGGTAGTGTTTGAGATAAAAGGGGTCGGCGGGGTCGGCGAGAAAAAACTGGGGAAGGAAATAAAAACGGGTGCGATATAAACAGAACAAAACAAAAACATTGGGGTCAGGAAGTGCCGTACAAAATGTTTGTGAGAGAGAAAGAAATAGATTGGACGAAAGGGGGGGGGGGGGGGGCAGAGACTCTATCAGGCACCAGGCCTTTATCTCTGCCCCCGTACGCGGAAAAGATCCGCAAACCAAATAAAGGGGAAAACAAAGGGGGATATCTCTCCCCCCCAATTCATTATTATACCTTTCTGAAATCCCTGGTCAGTGTATAAACCATGCCACTAGGAAGAGCGGAAAGAGCAAAAATGCCCTCCCCTCTCACCCTGCGCGTCGGCCAAACCGCCAAGTGGGCTGTGCCTAACATCCGGCTGGCATTCAAACTCGGTTTAAAATCGCGTCATTTTGGAAAATTTAAGCGCAGATGTGCGGATTTTGATATGCAAGATATCGTGTAATGTTATTCTCGATAAAAAAACTAACCGAGTCTAATTGCAATGTTCCCTGCGTGCGGATAAAAAAAACTGTGTCATGGCGCATTCACATTGGAAGCGGAACCGCGTTCGCGAAGCGGTTCGCCAGCGACCCCGTTCAGGCACCCAGAGGCGGTTGACGGTTTCTCGGCGATCACGCGTGATCATTCAGGCAGCAGCGGCGGCGCAGAGTTTGCACGCCCTAAAAACATCATCCTGTACTTTCAGGAAACACGTGTCACGTCCGGACCACGACCATCGACGATCGTAGAAAAGTCTGCACAACCAAGCTGACACAGCGTTCCTTGGAGGAATCTTCCCGTACGTCATCAGCAAGAACTTCGCTGCCAGTATCGACCGCAAGGGTGGTCAAGGAATTTCAACGCTACATAAGCAACTGATTCCGGACGGCCCCGACACAGGCAGCAGCGGCGGCGCAGAGTTTGCACGCCCTAAAAACATCATCCTGTACTTTCAGGAAACACGTGTCACGTCCGGACCACGACCATCGACGATCGTAGAAAAAGTCTGCACAACCAAGCTGACACAGCGTTCCTTGGAGGAATCTTCCCGTACGTCATCAGCAAGAACTTCGCTGCCAGTATCGACCGCAAGGGTGGTCAAGGAATTTCAACGCTACATAAGCAACTGATTCCGGACGGCCCCGACACAGGCAGCAGCGGCGGCGCAGAGTTTGCACGCCCTAAAAACATCATCCTGTACTTTCAGGAAACACGTGTCACGTCCGGACCACGACCATCGACGATCGTAGAAAAAGTCTGCACAACCAAGCTGACACAGCGTTCCTTGGAGGAATCTTCCCGTACGTCATCAGCAAGAACTTCGCTGCCAGTATCGACCGCAAGGGTGGTCAAGGAATTTCAACGCTACATAAGCAACTGATTCCGGACGGCCCCGACACAGGCAGCAGCGGCGGCGCAGAGTTTGCACGCCCTAAAAACATCATCCTGTACTTTCAGGAAACACGTGTCACGTCCGGACCACGACCATCGACGATCGTAGAAAAAGTCTGCACAACCAAGCTGACACAGCGTTCCTTGGAGGAATCTTCCCGTACGTCATCAGCAAGAACTTCGCTGCCAGTATCGACCGCAAGGGTGGTCAAGGAATTTCAACGCTACATAAGCAACTGATTCCGGACGGCCCCGACACAGGCAGCAGCGGCGGCGCAGAGTTTGCACGCCCTAAAAACATCATCCTGTACTTTCAGGTTGGTTGGAAAACGTTTTCTGTTTCGTTGGTATATGCTTGCCGCCACTGCTGCCGCTGCTGCCACTTAGCCGTAGAGTGTGTTTTGTGCCATGTCAAACCCGAACGACGTATGTTTGCAATGTGGTTTGCCCCTTCCAGACGATGGAAGTGTTGCAACTTGCTCCGAGTGTTCTTTTAGATATCATTTCGGATCATGCAGTGGTATTTCTGAGGCGTCGTTCAAAAAGAAAGGCGAGATTGCACGTGAGGAGTGGAAGTGCCCGACATGCAGAAAAGGCATGCAGAGAAGCCAGTTAACGAAGGAGACTGTGCCACCGGAAATTGATGTTTCTCGCATGTTTATTTCAATCAGCGAGAAACTTGAGATCCTCACGAGCCTTAAAGGAACCGTCGACGGCATAGAGCAATCCGTGCAGATGATGTCAGAACAGTACGACGAAATAATGAAACAACTAGCATGTCAAAACGCAGACATCAAAAACCTGAAAGCTAGGGTAGAAAGGATTGAGGAAGCTAAATATCAGGATGAAATCTCTCAGCTCAAAGACGAAATGAATGAACTGGAATGGAGAAGCAGGCGCCTGAACCTCGAATTTCACGGGATCCCGCAAACTAACAACGAGAATCTGCTCCAGCAGCTGAATCAAGTGGCAGCTAAAATAAGCGTACCTGAACTTACGGAATCGGATATAGTGTCGGCCCACCGGCTACCCTCAAAACCTGGAAAAATTCCTGGGATCATTGTCCGTTTCGGGAAACAACAGACTCGCGACCAATGGCTTGAAAAAAGAAAGAACTAAAAAGAGACCAGGAAATAATTTTCATTCAGGAAAACATGACTAGACACAATCGAGCCCTGCTTCACGCCGCAAGAGATTGGGCTAGTGCAAGAAGATACCAGTATGTATGGCACAAAGACGGAAAAATCTTTATTCGAGAGAAAGAAGGTGGGCGTGCAATCATCGTAAGAAATATCAACGACCTTAGCAGGATTTGATAAGCCATTCACCATATTCTTGCCTGAGTGTTGCCTTTGGTTATCACAGTAAAATGGCGACAGCGGATATCTTACTACCACGAGAACTAAAAGATTACTTGGGCACAAGATATACCACCTCACTTAAATGTTTCCATTTGAACACTAGATCCGCTAGAAATAAATCAGCTGATTTAGAATTGCTCTTTGAAACACTGGACGTCAGCTTTGACGTAGTCCTTTTCTCTGAAACATGGTATAAACATGAAAGCGACGCTTTCAAACTTCCTGAATATAACAGTCATTGTGTAAACAGGCCAAATCAACGTGGGGGTGGCGTTTCTATGTTAATAAAAGAAAGTTTGCGTTACGAACTTTTGACCGATTACTGCCGTTCAACGTGTGATTATGAAGTGCTTTCAATAAGAGCAGATCAAAATGTTATAGCGGTTTTCTATCGTCCTCCAGATGGAAATATTTCAGTTTTCTGCGAGTTTTTGAATGATTTTTTTGAGTTTATTGAGATACAAAAGTATAATGTGATTTGGGGAGGTGACTTTAATATTGACATGCTAGGCGATAGTACATCAAAGAAACAGGTCACTACGATCTTTCAAGTAAATGGATGTGTGAATGTTATCAATCAACCAACACGAATTACTGCTACGTCTGAAACACTAATTGACTTATTCATAACCAACTTAGAACAACAAATAATAAAATCGGGGGTAATAGCCTGCGATATTAGTGACCATTTTGCAACATTTATTTGTGTAAACAAAAATTCTAGTATATGCAGAAATCGCAAGAATCGACTTTGGTTCAAAATATTACTATTGATAGCCTGAATAGATTTAGAGAAAGTTTGAGAAATGAAGGCTGGACTGATGTCCTGAATAAAACTGACGCGAATGATGCTTATGAGGCATTCCTGGATACCTTCCACACTATCTATAAACGACATTTTCCTCTAAAATCAGTGAGGCGTCCCAGGAAAGCTCGGAAGCCTTGGATAACTGCAGAATTAATTGCAAAAGTACAAATAAAAAATATGCTATATTCGAATTTCATTAAAACAAAAGACCCAGAAAAACTTAAAATTTTTAAGGCGTACAGAAATAGACTAAACAAAGAGTTAAAAAATGCAGAGCTGTCTACTACCACAATTATTTCAGTGCGGCATGTAATCGTACTGATCTGATGTGGAGAAAACTTAATTCTGTCTTAGACCGCAATAAGGCGCAAAATAACATTTCGTCTATAACCTACAATAACATTTTGTTTTCTGGTAGTTCTCTTGCCAATCTTTTCAATGACTTTTTTGTAAATTTAGTATCAACTTCAGACACAACCGACGCTCGTAATTACATACAAAAAAGAGTTGAAGAAACTATTTATTTAAGTCCAGTCACCGAAGAAGAGATAATAACAGTATTTCGCAGTGTAAACATCAGTAATAGCTGCGATGCTGACGACATACAAATACGCCCAGTTTTATACGTTTTGGACATTATTAGTAGATGCCTAGCACATATTTTTAACCTTTGTCTTGAGACGGCCATATTTCCTAAAAAAATGCAAATGGCGAAAGTCGTAGTACTTCATAAAAAAGGTGATAAAAATGATATAAACAATTACAGACCTGTCTCACTTCTTCCAGTTTTTTCAAAAGGTCTAGAAAAAATTATCTACAATCGCCTCACCGTATTTATTGAAAAGCATGATATTCTTACAGAGTCACAGTTTGGGTTCAGAAAGAAACGTTCTACAGAACTAGCTTTGTTAGAACAAAAAGAATTTATTTTACGCAATTTTGAAGAAAAGAATGTAGTACTCGGCATATTTATAGATTTTACGAAGGCATTTGATTTCATCAATCACGAGTTGTTTATTCAGAAACTTCATATCTACGGTATAAGAGGACACACAACGCTCCTCATTAAATCATATCTCGATAATCGGTGTCAGTATGTCAATATCGGTGGTAACGTCTCTAATATAAAACCTATAAAATCCGGGGTACCACAGGGTAGCATCCTTGGACCACTGCTTTTTAATATATACATAAACGACATCATTAATATTGCGCCGCAGGCTAAATTTATCATTTACGCCGATGACACCAGTATTTTCTTACCAACTCGGAACTGTAATGATATCATCCCAATAGCAAACGACGTAATGAGAAGGCTAGAGGCATGGTCCTCGTCAAATAATCTTTTAGTGAATAAAAATAAAACTAAAGCTATGCTTTTTAGTCCTAAGAATCAGAATATTTCACTATCGAGTGACATCGTTCTATACTCGTCCCCCATAGAAATTGTAAATACTTTCAAGACTCTAGGTGTATTGTTTTCAAATCACATGTCTTGGTCTCAGCACATTGATTATATTATTTCAAAACTAGCTGGTGTCATCGGAATGCTATATCGACATCGTTTAATCCTCCCGCAAAGTGTTAAGCTGCTCTTGTATAACACTTTATTTGTATCACATTTAAACTACTGTCATCTAATATGGGGCACCACGACAAAAACAAATCTTTATAGAATATTTTTATTGCAAAAAAGGGCGATAAGACTAGTGTGCAGTGTACCCCATGACTTTCATACGGACCTAATTTTTGCTAATCTGGGGATAATGAAAATACATGAATATTACAAATATAGACTAGCCATGAAATATAAACAAGAATATACGGAGAGTAAAAGTTTCTTTTTCGACTTGGCTTCCCTCAGAAAAAAACCGCAAACACATACCCTTCGTCACCCTGACCCTTGGATAATAGATACATCGCGTACTGATTACGGCCTTCAGATGATTCGAAGAACCCTGCCTTCATTGCTCAACACTTTCTCGCATTCCAATGTCGATATAGTATCTTTAACCCCACGTGAGATCCGTGAATATTTTCTTTGAAATAATGTCGTGTTCACTTTTTGTATTTTGCAAATCCATTTTCTTCATTGTTGTGTGTGGCTGATATCTAGTTGGCATGTTCGGCCCAGTGTTTGCTTTTCTTCCTTTTTTTTAATTTATTCCTGTTTTGCATTAGTGGACTTCTTTTGCGTTGTATAATTTTTGACACCGCTGTGTTCCTGTGAGGGGGCTGGGGACCAGTCAAGCTCCTTGTAAGCTTTTTTCCCCAGCTCCCACCATATATACATGTATATGGTAAATAAACTATTATTATTATTATTATTATTTGAGACTTGCGTTTGGCAACCCTGTGTTACAATCCAGAATCCACCTTAATTCACGATCCAAAGCCAAAAGCTTGCTATTTTGGTACTCTGAAAATTTTTCTTTCGGGATTTTCGCACGCGTCACGGGTTCAGGCAGCGAAAAAAGAGACATGGACCCGTAAATCCTGCCTGCAATTCCCTCGACTTCGCCCACAAGCAAAACCCAGCAAGGCGTGCCTTTGTGACTCAGAAGAGGATTCCCCGACACTTTCTTCGAAGTGGACACTTCCCGCATGAGTGACTGACCTTGTTTTCGGGAAACAGGGCCAGTTTTTCCCCCTCGTTGTTCGCACTTATCATTTTCGGAGTTGTGAGTGGCACTGGTAGACCGTGGTGCGAGGGAATGTGTTCGGTGCTAGCTGGCCGTGACTTCGTTGGTGGCGGACTCTCCTCTCGCCCCTCGCACGTCGATTGAATCTACTGTTTCTTTGACATTAAGCTCAATTAAACGCCATAGGGATTACCTCTGCATGGTCGGGTACGTACACTTTCCCTCTTTAGTATGTTCCCTTTATTTTTTTTGTTAGTAGTAAACGTTGCAGGTCGAGCTAGCGCAGGTACCCTGTCCGCTTTGCGGTAGTGCGTTAGCTCCGCAATCAAGCTCACGACGTCTCTATCGGCCTTCGTGGTGGTCATGCATGGTGTCGAAAACTTTCAATAGTTCACGCGACTGTCTTAGTGGGTACAAAAGCTGACATTTCTGTCGATCAGGGGCGGGTTCCGACGTTCTACGGGCAGAAACTAACCAGGCAGCGAGCTTTGGGTTGTTGCACCCGGAATAATAAACAAACTCTTAACCGAACCAAATCACCGGTGCGAAGCCCCTTAAAATTACAAGTCAATTATTTTCGCGGCGGATTTAAGTGACGGACGTGAACATCACGTTTCTCCGTTGATTTGTCTGCTGTAACGCTAAGACTACAGCGCCTTGGACGCCTCAACAACGACAGATGCCATCTTGTTTCGAAAGTACCTGACGTCCCGTCAGCGTCGCTTTGCGATTGGTTGCCGTTTCGCGGTTTGCGAAAGCGGTTGGGGCAAATTGGTCCCGAAGCGGTTGGCAAAAACGCGCTTTAACCGCTCGATTCCAGCTGCTTTGCGGTTGAGAATGCGCATATCCGCTTCGCGTTTGCGGATCCGCTTCCAGTGTTCGCGCAATAAGTGGAGTGGACTGAAGAAACGGTCAGCTAAAACTTTAATAAAGGTTCAGGTCCGGTTTTGGCTTCGGTTCGATTCAGATTCGACGCTGTACTCCATTGTTGCGGAATGGGCACCCCCATTCCATTCCAATTCCATCCCGGGGAATTAGAGTTTCCGACAATCCCATTCCTTTCAACTCGTCGGAATTTAGACACTGGGCCCATTCCCACACCTGGAATGGCTGAACTCCACAATTCTATTCCTCTAACTCCTAAACATGAAAAAAGGGCCATAGACAGCCGAATTGTGTTACTGGAAAACGCAGCAGAAAGCTACTTACATTAAACGCGGAGACAACTGAAAAAGTATGCAAAAGCTTCCTCAAAGCGCTCATTCTACTTAGCCGAAGGGTGGTCGTACAAAGCGCTTCGTGGCACTTGCTCTTACACACGCATCGATCGCGCGAACAAGCGTAAAAAGCTCGCGAGTCGCCACAAAGCTAAACATTAAATACACTGATTTTCTTCGCAAACAGACCATATACCCTCCAAAGATACATGGTTAGCATGTTGTCGGTTAGATAAGGACTTAACAATATATAGTTAGTGCGTGGCGCAAAAAGCCATCTTGCTCTCTGCTTCGAGTACTTGCATAACAGCAATGCTAGTGCGCTGTTAGAAGCGACGCCACGTATACCTGCCCCAAATGACTGCGGCAAGAACAGAAAACCGCTGACAAAGTGCAATTGGTACAAGGTGCCAGCACAAGCGACTGTAGCACCATATTATGGAACTTGCCTTAGAACGTAAACTTTTACGTTTGCTGTACAATTTGTGCGATTTCTTAACATATTTAGTCCAATCCTTTATTTTTGTTTTATGCAAAAACACTAAAAAATCGGCTTGGTTACTGAACCCGTAAATATTCAGGTTCGTTTCGGGTTCTGGTTCAGTAGGTTTGCATTTTGTTCCGGTTCGGTTGTGCAGGTTCAATAATGCTTTTAATATAACGGTTCGTTTACGGGCTCCACCAAGCGCGAAAAAGTTCAAACTAATTCTTAAAAAATATCCACGCCTCCAAGTCATTAACAAGAAAAATCGAGTTCAACATGGCGTCATCTGCATTTAAAGAAAAAAAAAAGGTCATCGGAAGCCGTGCTGCGGAAGCGAGAACAGCAAAACAAATATATGCTTAATTTCGTTTTGCGATCTTGACTTTTTAATGCGAACACCGTTTTATGAAAATTACGTAGTTGTGCAAGTGCCTGGAAACCACGAAGGTACGGTACTCACATGTGAAGTCAATCATACAGCACGCACAATGGCAGTGGTTACCCAGGGTAGATGATACATTTATCCAGTTTAGTAGGACTGCTAGCCTGGGGTCTTTACGGGTTCACGCAGTATTGATACCAGGGTGTCGAACCGAAATGTTTTTCGCTCCGGTTTTCGTTCCGGTTCACGGAAAACGGTTCAGCTCCGGTTCAACTCCGGAGTGAAAAAATAAAGGTTCAAACCGGTTTGAACCGGTTCGTTCTCATATGCTACAAAAAAAAATTTAAGACCGCAAAAAAATAAACTTTGCACATTTTATAAACGTGTTACACATAAAAAGCAAAGTCTCGCATTATTGTGTGGAACGAACGAGCTAGTGCTGGGGCTCGTCGGGACGTGGGTGAAAGCGCGGCTCAATGTCAGGCAGCTGACCGAAAAAGCATGACGTCGTCAAGCATATCCGGGGAAAGAAGGCCCGCCCCTGTGAGACGATAAAATGAACTTGAGTGCAGAAAAGGCTCCCTCCACGCTGACCTGGATCGCAGGCACTCGCAGGGCTACTCGTGCCAATGCGTATAGAGGTCTGGATGGCGCTCCCGTCTCTCTTCCCAAAACTGCAACACGTTAGCGTCCCTTGAAAGCCGCGGCTCCTTGTCTAGCATCTCCAGGAGGCATACTTATAAAGGGAGCTACTGGTACCTCGAACGTGCACGCCAGCCTCAACCTCTTTTTCCTTGAGGAGCGCTTCCACGGCGTCTTCCGGATTTTCTGGAGCCGCCGCAGTTTCAGAAGACAAGGTAGAATCTTGCTCGCATTGCAGGGCTGCGATCCGCCTCCGAGTCTTTGTTAAATGCAAAATGGCCCGGTACTTTTGCGCAGGGGTGAGAACAAGGTGGTAGCTGGGGATCTATGTACACTGCTGCACAGAAGACATCCGTGTCAAGAAGTTGTCGCTTCCGCTTTTACATTGACTGGACCAAGGCCTTTGCTAACGGCGACGATATCTTGAAAGTGTCCATGGAATATGTCAGCCATTCTCCGTAGAAATCTCCTACAGTGATCTGTTCCTTCTGCAATGTTTTCGTCGCCACTTCTGCCGGGCGAAGCGATACTGCGAGCATTTCGACTTCCGCCCATGTGTCTTCAGTCGACCTGGAGCTTTCTTCTTTTGAGAGCAACCCTCCAGCCCTCTTAGTTCAAGTAGCCAGGTGAGCATATGGAGCGTGGACATCCACCACGTGCGACAATCAAGCATTGTTTTTTCAATCCTAGCTTCCTGATCAGGATAACAGATTGGACACGTAGTCTCTTAACAAGCGCGCGGCTTTCTCCGGTTGGCGCGAAAAGAGTTTTTTTGTTTTGGTTTTACATTTTCGTTTTTTTTAGGTTACTGTGTTTTTCGCCACGCACTTTTCACGCGACCTGACTTCGCGTATGGACCGAAAACCGCGTGGAAAACATATCGGTTCCACTCCGGAGCGAGAAAAATTATTTCGTTCCGGGTCAACTCCGGTTCGCTCGAAAATAACGTTTTTTTCCGGTTTTCGGTTCACGGTTCGGGTTCGGTTCAATACCCTGATTGATACTAGCCGATTGAAACGACGGACCGAATCGAGATTTTTGTCCGCGGACCGTGTACCACGTGACCGGAACGTCACCGATCCCTGCCATCCGCGCCTCGTCCGCGGACGCGCGGACTGATAAAGTCTAACGCCCTTTCGCTCGCGGATTTTTGGCAAGAGATTGACTTGAAGAGCGTTTATTCTGGCAATAATACACAGATTTTTCTTTTTTGAACGATTAACACAAAAATTGCTCATCGTTGTGCTTTGTGGTTTCGCTGCTCCATTTTGTCACGCTATTCTTGGTTCCACGCGTGAAAGAAACTGCAGAAACTTTGTCCGGCTGACGCGACGCAGGTTCCGGTACTCCTCCGGGTCCGTGTCAAGAAGCTCCCGTCAAAACTCGTCTAGCACGCCCCAATAATTCTTGCACGTCCGATCAGGATTTCACCGAGCAAGACCTCTCGTGGCTGTGGTGTACTTCAGTGTTGTGCACGCGCGCGGAGTCCGTGCAGGCATCTCCAAACGCCCCTCCGCGGGCCCAGAACTTCGTCGCTTCTACGCCGAACCCTTCTTGAGCAGGACCATGTCTGTGTCACTGTGATGCCTTAGGTTAGTAAAGCTAGTGCACTTCGCGCGAAGCCTATCACGGTGTTTTGTCTCGATCTTTACGTAACAGCGGCGTACGATTATTGATCGCGGTAGCAAACGTCGATTTCTCTCTTGGACGACGGTGCCACGGTGCAATGTTGGAGTTTCGCGGCACTAAGGGGTGGTGAACAGGTTCGGTCCATCCTCGCCGGCGTCTGCTCGTCGTCTCCTTCGTGTGGATGCGCTTGGAAGCGGACGAACCGCGGACATGTCATCACGTGATCAATCCGTCCGCGGATCAGTACGTCGTATGCATCGGCCATGCACGACCGGTCGCCGGTACGATGCACATCCAAATCGAAACGGCAAACTACCAACGCCGCACGCCCGAACGACTTGCTCTAACGACTGAGTTGAAAAGGAGAAAGACAGCGAAGGCCAATCGAAAGGCGATTAAAACAAAACAAAAAAGAACAATAGATAAAACGGGTGACTTGCCGTTTCTAGGAAACACACACATACACACAGAAAACAAATTCTTCAAGCGGCGTCCAGGGCACTGGGCGACCGGCGCCGCAGCTTCGCGCTGGTCGCGACTACTCCTCTTGGCGCCTCCAGACCCCGCCACAGCGAACCCAAAGCGACGACAGCACTCACCTTTTTGTTTTTATTTTGATGTTTATGCTCGCTTTCTCCTTCTTTGAGGAATATTGCTTAGTAGCAAGAAAAGAAAATACAGACACGCACACAAAGTATAGCTCTTTAGTCTTTCGGCATAGACAGATATATTCCGTGTCACTGCGATGGACGCCACGACCTACATGAGCCAATCCACAGTTTATAGCTTGTCTCGTGACTTTGCGCTCCCCGCGTCGCTCCGCCCAACTGGAAGAACACGTGACACCCTGCGAGCTATGAATTGGTTTTGGTGGATCGTAGCGTCCTTTGCGATTCATGGTAAGGTGAAAAACCAGTATAGAAATGACGCCCCCCTTCCACGTACGCCAATTCGTGATGGACATAGACGTTAAATATACCTCTTTGATTCATTGTTCAACTGTCTCCTGTAGTCCCTGCCGATCGTTTAATCAGAACTGAGCCACTGACGCCAGCGTTGTGAATACTTAATTGGCTTGTTGCCGCCACCCGCAAGAAGGCGCGGCTCACATTTTATTGCGCTAAATCGTTTCCAATGAACCGGTAACCGCCACATGAAATTACGGTTCCGTTCCGTTTCGGATTCAATATTAAATGTTTGATTTGGTTTGCAGCTCTCCTCCGATTCAGTGAACATTAACGGTTTTGCTCCAGTTTTCGGTTCGGGTTCGGTTGGACACACTGGTTACAAGCTGCATGCTAATTGCGCATGATTACAACAGCCGCTTTGTTGCGTCTTGCTGCGCCAGGAACGACACCCTGTCTCTCTACAACGGTTCAGTTTTTGTTGCTTCACTGAGGGCGCTCCATTTTAATCCTCGAAGGAGCATAAGAAAGTGAGACAATCAAGCTCTCAGTCACCTCCAGTGAAAGTATGTTGTTTCAAGAGCCACTTACCGTGCGCTAGCGAATTGCGCCATCAGCCCAGAGGCCCTAGATGATAATCGACACAGTTCGCATAAGGCCCGAGTCCATTGCATTCCCACTCCATTCAGGGCAACAGAGTATCCAATTTCATTCTCATTCCATTGCTCCCATCGCTGCCGGCATTCCATTGCCATTCCATTCCGGGGTCGCGAAAATGCGGAATGATTCCGCAATCATTCCGATTTCGCTGTGCCGACTCCGTGACACTCAGGGTCTCTACCCATCTCTAAAACCTGGAATTATCAGGGAATTTGAGAGCATATGGAAGAGTGAGGGAGTCGTCAGGGAAATTGTCAAAAAGTTGGCAGTGTCAAGGACAAAGTTCGATCAGAGTAACGCGGTGGTGTGCAGCGAAGTATGTGGACACGATTCTGTGCTGGTGTGAATGCCGGTGAAAACGTCCCTATTTTAATAAGATTTATTGCACATACTTACAGTTGCCCGCAGTTTCTTTAGGCTGCGCAAGCCATTCTCGATCAACCGGATCAGGGACAATGACACAGCTGTCAATCAAAAGCGTACTCATCGGCTGAAGATTTGTTTGTCCGGACCTAGTGTGATTTTGAACCTTGAAACCATTCATGTGTGCGATGAGTTCTTGTTTTTGTGATGTACTTTCTGCTGTTGTATTTAAAAATTTAAAATATGTGAGCGCAAAACTTGTATTGTAAAAAAAAAACAAATCTTAGATTCGGCTGGACCAACTGATATTTATTTCTAGTTTCTCCTTTCGTAATGGTCATGGAATTGAAAAATATACAGTGAGGGAAAGCCTGGAAGAGCCAGGGAATTTTAAAGTAATTTGGTAGACAGCCTGGAATATCGGTGAGCTGTGTCTGAATCTGGTAAACCCGTGTTTATTTCTTGCGCCAAACAAAGAACAGGCAAGCACGCTTTGCCTCCCTATTGGCAGGGGTCTGGCATCTCCTTATATGTTTTTGAACCCAGAAGATTAAACTAATTTTCTCCATTTGTATTTTTTAATAGCCATGGGTTCTTCGCGTGGGTTGTGCTCGGTAAGAACAACAACCCGTTGTGTTGCGCAGGGAATGGCAGATTTGATAAAAGTAAGTACAAAAAGAACAAATCCTAAAAATTGGAGACACACACTGCCCCGAACAGATGTGTACAAAAACTTTCTATCTCTCGTAGATGCGTTGCAAATGTATTGCCATGCTCTGGCGCGTTTTAAAAACGACAGAGCGCGGCACTTAATTTCCAGCACATTCACTAGTTCAGTTTTAAGTTTTAAAATGTTTCTGTTTATAGTTTATTTAAGTGTTATTTTTACCTGACATATACTCGCAAATTATCCGATTGTATATCGTACTAAGCGAACCCGCACGTTATGTTTCGCTTGTTCAGCCTTTTGTATTAAAAAGTACACGGCCCAATAGTAAGCGTTTTTAAGGCCCACTAAGAATTATCCCTCAGGAGCGCGGTCCAGGCAGCCCGCGATTTCGACGGTCGCTCGGCGTCGAAATCGTAGCTGGATCGTGGACACAGCGACAATTTGAACGAACGAATAATAATCTACAATTAACGCCACCACCTCACATGAAGGTGTATAGGTAACTGCACAAATAACCAGTGACAGGATGACTCAATCAGTAGACTATAATTTTTTTTGGTCTGTGAACCACTGAGTAAATGTTCGTAAAATTGATCTATTCACCGTAGCGCGGGAAGATGTTGAAAAACCTAGAACATAGTTTCTTTGTTCTCTTTTGTCAAACCGCAATTTCTGCCTTGAGCGAGTGCCCTCTCAACAAGAGCTGTTTCATCGAGTGCTTTGCCATGCTTTAGTTCTTCGGCTGGCATCAGGATAACGCCCCCATGAGATACACAATTTACGTGTTTTTTTTATAAGCTTGCATAGTACCGTCCGTGACGGAACGGTGACCTCAGTAGTGAAATAGATTGATTCTTAGGTTTTTGTTTAGCAGCGAAAGCTGTTATGGGCTCTTCCCACCACTGGAAATGACATCCGGTGTTGATGTTGAAGTTGTTGTGGTTGTTGATGTTGTAGCTGGGTTCGGCGTTCGATGTTGTAGCTGTAGATGTTGTAGCTAGGTTTCGGCGTCGGGCCAAATCGTTGAAAAAGATCGCCCGCCGCTGGCGGGAATCGAACCTTGGTCCGCTGCGTGCGAAGCCGAGGTGTTACCTCAGAGCGACCCCACAGCGTTAACCACCCGCGTTATGCTTTGGGTTTTTAGAATCACAGCTGTTAGTGCGACACTTTGCGGTTTCGCGCCATCGACCGCGCTTCATATCGACGGGGGCCATTTTCGGCATTCTGCAAAAACCTTCCACGGGCAGCTGATAACGAGATAACAAGCAAGCGAGATAACATACATGGTCGTAGCATGGTACCTACGTCACGTGCATGGTCGGTGAAACAGCACCCGCCGGGCAATCTGGCAGTGCACTGGGATAGGTGCCCATGTGACCCAGAATTAGCAGAAATCACACTTCTAGGGCGATACGCAAATAGAACTGCCTTATAATAATGCAATCTGTAGCTGGAAGCAAAGGGGAAGCAAGTGTGTTACCGCCCCGTCAATTCACCTGACAGATTCAGAATTTCATTTTTTAAACGAATAGCTAGAAAGGTGGTATTAATTGTGTGTGTTTGTTTCACTAAGCGTTCATTTGAAAGTGCGCTTCGTTTAACTATTTTATTGTCCCTGTTCATTCGGCGCTTTTTATTTAGCGCATATAAACATTTTTACCGAAGTGACGTACAAAAACACTTTCCACTCTTACGCAGAGAGCTGAAATGCACTTTAGTTAATACACACTTATTGGTTCCAAAACTCTATTGAATTATTGACCGGTGTCTTACTCGGTTTAATACGAAACGTCTATGCGAACTCTATGGTGCGCCCTCGCACGTTTACCGTTCGTTCAGTCCATGTGCTCTGAAATGGCGCCTTAGCGGCTCCTACGTTTTTGGGGGTTGTGGGGATGTTTATGCAGCGTGTAGTTGGTCAGCCATTTTAAAGTTGCGACGAGTCTCCCAGCTGTAGATGAGCAATTTAGCCAGTGCAGTACAGCCGCTAGCCTGCGGACTTTAACGTGCACCACGCAGTAGTGATACACGACCGCACGCCGGTACGGCTCCTACGTCATACCTCGGCTGTCGTTGTGTTTCACCTTACGGGTTGCGTAAGTGTTTTTGTATTACCCGATGTCAACTGCACGCGCTCTCTGGAAAACAAGATTATTAAATAAAAGAAATAGCCGATAACCATACTTCGTTTCACCTTATGTTGTACCGCAGTGAAGGCTAGAAGCGCGAGCTCATAGCGTTGGCAGCTGCCCTTAATGCACGAGATCTTCTGCCGCCGAGACTGTGCCCTAAGCAAGGAGCTCGTGCTTGTAGCCTTTCCTGCGGCACATCATAAGGTGAAACAGAGTATAAATGCTGTCGTTGCACTGTCAATGCCAAGGGCTCGTGCCAGGAGACGTGCCGGGAAAAAGCGACAAAAAGAAAAAGAAAGAAAAGTGTTTTGTAGTACACAATGACCATTGCACGCGCCTTAAAAAAAATGTCGATAACAAAATGTCGCTGTAGCACTGTCAATGGCAAAAACTCGTGCCGGGACATGCACTTTCAAGCGCTTCAAACTAAAAAAAGAAAAAAAAAACGTTCGGAATTATTGGTCAGGTGTCTATTTTGTTCCGAACGCGAACCCCACAGTTCGTGAACGCGACGCCGATACTCAACGACTTCGCCATGATGTGTCACAACTATCGCTGTGACTGTATACCGTGGATTTACGGAGGACTACTAATTTTTGTTTTGTTTTTTAGCACAGGCAGCTTTCAAGATTACATTTTTCGTTTTTACTATACTTAGTTTCGCCCTAAGACCAGACGCCGGCGATGGTACGAGCTGGTGGGTCTAATCAGACAGTGTCGAATGCGCACCATCAAGGTCTTCGTCATGTTTCTGTACGAGTTCTATCATCGCCCAACCATTCATAAACAACAAAGACCTAGTAACTTGCACTTTTCATACTGCATCATTGGTGCCATTCCCTCGTAGAGTCGGCTGCGTCTGTACTTGATCTGACACGAAGTATAGGGAGTATTCACTGGACGCCATATTTGTGGGTGCTGTTTAGAGCGCATGCTCAGAACGAGCTTACATTAATAGGTTGCTAAGACCGGCGATCTTGATGGTGCGGAATGCACGTTGCAAAAGAACTGTGGAAGCTCGCCATCAGCACGCGCACAGCATTCGCGCACACAGCTATGGCCGCCAGTGAATACTCCCTTTAGAGTCGATCATTGAGAACCCATGGCTACTACGTAATTCATACATTTCTATCAATCTACCACGTAAACAATCACTACGTTCTTTATGCTGTTTAAATATTGGATGCTAGTGAAGAGAGTAACTTGTTTAATAAAACCAACCGAATCCGCTCACTTTTTTTGACATTCGCAACAATGCGAATCAACTGGGAAGGTGTCGAGGAAGATACAGGGAATGTTCTGAAAGGCTTACCGTGTTGCGTAGAAAGTTCGATGGCTAAGTTGGCACAGGGACCGCTAAGCAAAACTAGCTAGTACACACGAGCAATCGCAATCATCTTTGAATCACGCGGTGACAGATAAAGACAGTACTCACGCTGGGAACTTAAAACCCGAGCGCTCAAACCAAATTGCTTCCACCTTTTTTGCCGTAAAAGTGGACTAGTTTTCTATTCACAGCTGGCATTAGCAAAACAGCCCGTACGAGGAGATGTGTTTTGTGATAAACACTTTGTTGCTCATTAACTTGCAGTTTTTTTCTTTTTTTAGTTGTGTTGAGCGGGCTGACTCGGCACGTAGCTAAGGACACCTGTCGTATTGACTGTGATAAGATTGCGCAATCTGACGTGCGTGCTGCGTACGTTATTTTGAAGAAAAAAATATAAAGTCGCAGAAGCACATAATAAGCATGTCTCATCTAGCAAAGCAAGAGGGTACGGTATCATATCGCTCCGACTTCCTAAGATATACGTATGGATGAATAACGGCTAATTGAATTTGGAACTGTGCGTTCAGCATTGCGCGGAAATTAACGATGCAAGGTCTGCGAGAAACATCCACTATATAGTAGCGGCGTTTCAGAACTTGTGTACTTAAAATTCCCTTCCTCCCTAACACAAGAAACGAAAAAAAAAACTTACTAAGAGCTTTATATAGCTCAGAATGATCCTTTTTAACGACGCGCTACTTAAGCACCGCTTCCCCGAGTAGTGTAGAATTGAGTAGCGTTTGTCAAGTAAAGCAAAGCTTTCATTGCGTTACTAGTTCATTTTTCATTTCATTATTTACCTCAAGGGCGTCTTTTGAGGACGCATTACATGAGGGGGTGGCAGTAAATGGGAATACAATATATAAAAGAACATAAGAACACTGACACAACCACATCTCGTCTAACTACAAAGAAAAGAGGATATATATATATATATACATAATTAGACATTCCCTACTCATTGAACAAAAGCACGCACATTTCTTGAAACGCCGTAATATCTAAGTTGGTTACAACAAGTTCTGGCAAGTTATTCCATTCTGTAATAGAAAAAATTAAGGGAGAAAACATGAATGAGTTATTATGGGAACGGTATTGAAGGAGTTTACATGTGTTGTCGTTTCGAGAAGAAATATAATGGGATTTTTGACAATAAATATTTCTTAACTGTGAATTACTATGGTAAACTTGATGGAAGAAACACATGCGGCTAATATTGCGTCCTGTGGCTAATGAAGTGAGACCAAGTCTTGATTATAAGGTGCAGACACTAATTTCTGGAGAATAATTGTTTAGGATGAACCGGGTGGCTTTGTTTTGAATTGATTCTTGGTTGGATATTACATAATTTTGATGTGGATTTCACACAACGCTTGCGTATTCAAGTTTGGGTTGAACTATTGTTTTATAGGCGAGTAATTTTGTCGCAGCAGGGGCCAGACAGAGGTTCCGCCTCAAAAAAGCTAATGATCTCGTTGAGCTGGCGATTAGGTTGTCGATGTGTTCATTCCACGATAATGTTTCAGAAATATGGACAGCCAAGTATTTTACAATGAGACACTTTCCAATTTTTGTGACAGTAATGAATATTCGCGAGATGATTTGATCGCGTTGGTGGTAACGGTCATTTGTATGCATTCTCGGGGTTAATATTCATCTGCCAATGGGCGCACCAGGAGCTTATGGCGTCGAGAACGTTTTGAAGAATGTAATGATCTCTTGGGTCAGTAATTTTTCTGTATACAACACAGTCATCGGCCAATAGCCGAATAGTCGAGTTAATTGAGGAAGGAAGATCATTAATAGATAAGGAAAAGAAGGGGGCCGAGGTCGCTGCCTTGGGGAACACCGGAAGTTAGTGGGACTGATGCTGATGAAGAACTGTTGACTGAAACTGACCGCTCTCTGTCTGTTAGAAATGAAGCTATCCAACTGATGACTGAAGGATGGATGTGGAGGAGATAACGTTTAAGAAGTAGTCGTTGGCGCGGAACGGTATCCAAGGCTTTCGCAAAATGAATGAAAATAACGTCGGTTTCTGCTGAGGAATGATTATTAAAGTAAAGATCCGTGGTAAATTAGAATCGTTGGCTGATATATGAATGATGTTGCCTAAAACCATGCTGGTTGGGGAAAACAAAGTCGCGATTGCCCAGGTACGAAATGATAAGAGTGTAGAGTACATGTTCCATGAGCTTGCAAGGTACACTAGTCAACGAGATGGGTCGGTAGTTAGATGGATTTGATTTGCTGCCCGATTTGAAGATGGGTCTAACTTGGGAGAAACGCCAATCATATGGTACCTTACCAGAATTCAGACTTTGTTGAAAGAGTATGCTGAGTAACTTGGATGCTGAATGATCAATTCGTTTAAGAAATTTGGCCGATAGCCTATCGTTTCCAGGACCGCAATTGGAGGACAAGTTTGAGATAGTTTTAAGAATTACTTCAGGAGTGAAAATAATTGGAGGCATCAACACTTCATGATAAGGTGGGCAGTAGGGGGGAGGGGAGTGGATTTCGTATGTTTTTTTTTGTTGTTTGTATTATCTTCCTTGGCGTTTCAACAAAATGTTGGCAGTGTAAACAAAACAAAAAATAATAAGAAATGATGGCAGTATTGAAAATTTCAAAAATAATAAAATACTTCAAAAGTAAGCTTTTTAAAGTATTTTATATCAAGTGCGCGAGGTAGTGCTATTTAGTCCTTGGTCAATCGTGCTTCTATAGCGCCTATTTAAACAAAAAGATGAGAAATAGTTGTTAGAACTATCTCGTATGTTGCAAGACCTTTGTTACATAGTTGAAACAGAACGATTTCTATATTTTTAGTTATAAACTGCGAACAAAATGTGACCAAGGGCCGAACCTTACTTTAGGAAAGGTTTCACCTCGAGGCGCCAAGTAAAATAACAGTTGGCAATGGTAACCCGTAAATGTGTAGGTGGGTAAACGCAACCTAAAACAGCAAACGAAAACACACCTAAAAAAAGTCGACATAAAAAAAAATACTGCTTTTTTGGCAGAGATGTTTCGCTTTGGCCTCTGAGGGATATAAATCTGGATCGTCCTTCCTGTAGAGATCTCTGGGGCGTCGCTCATACTCTCAGTTGCTAAGCGAAGTAAAACCGCAGTATTTGTTCCAATAAAAAGGTAAGAAAATTTTTATTTTGTAAGAGTGGGTTTGTTTAAGGTTCACCGATATCCGCTGTTTTAACAAAAACTAGGTTTGGGGTTTTAACTTTTCTGGAAGTTAGTTGAAGCGCGTAATTGAAGGGGTACGGAAACGAAATTTTAGAGTTCATTTTATTGCGTAGGTATATGCGACGTCGCATCAGCACCTGAGAAGCATCAGTATATCGTTTGCATCCGCAAGAAAAGTAATTTTAAAATGAACAAAACGATTTCCCGTTCGCACCTGGTAAGAGGAGATACAGGAAATGGCACGGACGTCAAACTCGGAGAGCCGGAGAGCCGCGCCAGCGTGTTGATCAACCGTGTAGCCAGCCAGAGGAATGACACAGCAATGGCATTTTCCGACGTCTGATCACATCATGTGGCGGAACTATATAGAAGATTTACCTGGCGTTTCTGAGGACACGCTCGTAAACTTGTGCTCGTCGACAGCGACGTCGTCTCGTCAACAGAGTAAGTTGTACGTGTTCGCCGTCGAAACGTACACGCCGCTCTCATCCGTGTCTATGAATGTCCGCGTTTCAAGTTGCGTAGATAATGCTGCATATGAACGTGAACCAAAGAGGTTCCACTTACTAAAAAGGCTATTTTATAGACAGCGCACGATCTATAAGCAGATCGCTCGGACGCGACCTCATTCGAAATCGGGAGAAATCCTACTTCAGATTGAGTCGCCACATTTACTTTGTAGGCACGCCGCCACTTTTTCAGCATATATTTCGTCTCACAAATTGTGTTTAGTTCACGCGAAGGCACGTGTTTGAGAGCGTGGCTCCGCAAAATGCTTTGTTTGGATGAGAACCCGCGCAGAGAAGACGCTTTCAAAAGCGTTGCGCTTGCAGCTGCTGCCGGCACTGAAGACGCCTTTGCAGTTCATTTGCACTTAGGACGTCATAGTGGCATATCAGTGTACTAACAAGTGGCAGAAGCGCGAAACGGAAAGATCATTAGGATGCGATTATTCCCAACAGGCTCCCACTTTGTGGTGAGTGGGGCTTGCTGCAGGTTTGAACAGTACCTTCCCGGCGTGGGTTACCAGCGCTTATAGCCACCGTAGGGTAATAAAAAAAGCTTCCAAGCAATGGAGCGCTTCAACTTTACTCACTTGGCCTGTTCTCTCTAATGTAGAAGCACAATATAGCGAAATGAGTCAGCGTCATGATGATTTCTGTTTAATGCTTCTGTTTGAGAGCAAAGCATGTGCTAAAAATAAAATGACCAAGAAAGAAACTTTGCTTTTAGTATTCATGGGTTGGTATGCTTTCTACCATGCACAATCTTTTTACCATTTTAACATGTGTCTCTGCTTTGTTGGTGATTGTACTGAATTTGTTCTGTGCTGTCTGCAAATTTTGTTCTCTCTTTCTTTTCCACAGCCTCGGCATCGTGTAAGCAAGGGCCACTTGATACCGGACCGAAAAGGAGACTTGCCACCCTCCCCCCTTCCCCTGCAAGGTCCTTGTGGCATTTAAGGCTGGGCATTGGCGCAGTCGGCGGTGCAGCCAGTGCGTGCCCTGCTAGGACAAGTGGCTCATGCAGCCAAATCGTGGCTACGCAACGCCTGTTGGTCCTTTTGAAGAATAAGGGCTTCAAGGACGCACCACCAGAGCCCTCCTGCACAGAGCTCCCTCAGCAGTGGAGGCGCCCCCGACGTGAAGGCATTCGGCCAATGAGTGTCCAAGAGAGAGAGAGAGAGAAAACATGTTTATTGGAAAGATGAAAAGGTTATCCCGCGGGAGTGTCCAAGATGTGGACTGGAGAAGCCCTTCTGAAGGCGGTGTGCCTGTGCCCGTGCCGATTCTGCTCTTTGATGCACGTGCCAGGAGGGAACAAGAGCTACGGCAACTCGACTCCTTCTAGAAGCTTGGAGAAATACTCGGGAGGCAGGGGAATCGGCACTTCGCCACCGCCGTGAAAGCTGCCAAGGGCTCCTTCGTTGAAACAAAACTTGGTCTCGCTTATGTTGGTTCGCCACTGTCGCACCAGCAGGCGAAGCTAGCATCGGGTTTTCAGACACGGGTATCGTCTAACTTTTGTACTGGACGCGGCACCCCCGCTTCGCCGCATGCTTTTGCAGAAACTTTAAGTGTCGGTGAATGGAGCTTGTTGAAGGTAGGTGTTGCTATATGCGTAACATTGTAACATTTTTTCTCTGTTTTTCAGCCACACTAACATGCATTTTCTCTAATACTCTCATGGCCAGAAATTTATGACTGGTGCTTCTAGTTCACTTATCTGCCCCCACATGGCGTATTCACCTTTAACTTTTACGCGGTGTGCACATTCCCGCTAAAGCGGATTGTGTGCCGAGCGAAAAAACAGTAACTCTTAAGATACTAAAGGGATGGGATAAGGAGTGTCTTGTGGTTGAAACATACCGATAACTTTATCATTATCCCTTTCCAAGACATGGATATCGAAGAAAACAAAAAAACATGAGAAATTCTATACAACTTCGCAGAAGTCATTCCACCGATTTCTATAGTTCTTACGGTTTCCTTGGAGTGCGATATTGTTAGAGTACCTTTAGAGATAACTGTGCTGTGAGTGAGTGCAGAGCATAAAACGTATGCTGTTAATGGTGGTTGATTCCGCACAGGACGTATCTAAGGAAGGACTGTCAGCCTATGTATTTAAGGCAAATAATATTAGTTTAGATACAGAGTTAAGAAGTTTCCTACAAATTTGATCGCCTTGTTCTGCAAGGTCACCCACGTACCTTGTTGGCTTTAGCCGACTTTCTTTTATACTTAATTTTAGAGCGCAGCTCTTAGGCGCCCGCTTCCGGCTTGAGCGGCGTCGCCGTCGGCGTCGGCGTCGCCGTCGGCGTCGGCGTAACCGCGCGGTGCATGATGGGTAATTTTCCCGCTAAATCCAGCGGGAAATTTTCCCGCTAAATTTAGCGGAAAACTTTCCCCGCTAGCATCTAGCGGAAAATTTTCCCCGCTAAATTTAGCGGGGGAAATTTTCCGCTAAATTTCCCGCTAGGTTTTACGGGGAAAATTCCCCGCTAAATCTAGCGGGAAAGTTTCCCCGCTAGATTTAGCGGGGAAACTCCCCCCCTCCTCGAGGTCACGTGACCCCCAGGCCACGTGACCCCCCCCTCCCTGAGGTCACGTCACGCCCTCCCCCCCCCCCCCGTGCCTCCCCCTGCTCCTCAAGAGCTGCGCTCTAATTCGGCGTTACAGGGAGTTGTAAACGGCTTTCATTTTTTTGTATGTTTTTTTGTTCCATTGAGTGTTTTGAAGTTCGAGGGTTTTGCCCACGGTCCGGTTGGTTTTGTTTCCAAAAAAAAAGGGGTTCCTTTGTCTCATCCTACGATGGACTAAAGGTCAAAGCCACGGGCCGCCAGGTACAATCACGTTCCACGCTAAACTATGACACGCTTAGCATTGATTAGGTTTGGACGAATAATGCTCCGAATCCAAAAACGCTGCGTCATTTTTATAGCTTCGACAGTGCAAAGGGCCGGTACGTCGTGGCTTCTTTGCAATGTAAAATTGTTGAGTCACTCATTGCTCGATTCGAACCACTGTCCGCTCATTCCCATCCGTGATCCGTGACGCGGGTACCGATACGTGCATCGAAGCGAAATACCACGCAATGTCTAAGTGGCTCGTGATTGGATCTGGCGGTTCGTAGCTTCGGCCTTTAGTTCATCGTAGGGTGAGACGAAGTATAGCTTCTTTGTGCGTCTTATCAGAATGTTCGGGTGAAATGATTCATGTCGGCTTGGTGCCAAGTCCTTTGTGTAAAGAGTGTTCTCACTTTCCTTCTCTTTTCTTTTCTTTCTCTTTTGGTTTTTTGAGGGCAAGAAAAAAAAAACCTATATAAATAGGAAGTTCTGCGAAATAAATTTCAGATGTGTTTGAGATCCGTGTGTTTGTGTTGTCCTTCGTCTTTTCCCCAGTCTCGGGGGTTCGTCTAAAACTATGTTAATATTTTACGCGTTTATTGATATCCACTTTCTGCCTGGTGCAATGTTGTCACCAATAAGAAGAGCGGATACATTTAGAACGGAGAATAAACGTTTAATGAGGCGAACGTGCGCCTACAAACTTAAAGAAAAAGGTGCCACGCATCTTGTGTTGGTGAGAGGAAGGCTCACTGAGCCGAAGCAGCGCGTTACCGCTAGTTTCACACACGCGGCACGTTGAGTGATGTATTGAAAAATAACGTTCGATGACAGCCATGAATGGGCTAGGATTTATTAAAATAGTACATAATTAATAAAACAAGGATCCGGGCCTAGTGGGGTCGAAATACGATTCCTCTGCGTGACAGCGGCATGCGTTGCCAAGTGTTCCATGCACGCGGTTTTTTATTTTTTTTTCTCATTTGAATTACGACACAAATCGGTGCCACACAATCGAAACAAAACACTTAAAAGACACCAGCCATCCTGGCTATTGTCGGACGTGCTTCACGTCTTTGAGGGTAGACAACACCTCAAGAAGTGGCAGCCACTCAGGTGTAGATCGCTGATCTTTATAAATTTCCTTTAGAAAGCACATGTGCTCAACAAAATACTTAGTGTGCACGGGGCGAACATAAATATCCGTGTGGCGTACAGCCATGGGGCACCACCATATGTTGTGCAGACCCAGCAGTAGGATCATGTCGTAGGGAACGTCATTGTTTCCTTCTACCGCTCAAAATCGTACACGACGGGGCGTTAATGGGAAGTCTCTTTTGAGCGTCTTTTTCAGCACGTCCCAGAAGTCTAAAAAAACGTGGCCAACCGTCTTTCGCTTTTGGTAGAACCTACTGCACGGGATGCCTTTTTCAACTAACCAGGCTTTAACTAAAAGTGTTTAACTATGCAACTTAAAAGAAAAAAAAAGTCTTCGTGTTAGGGGGTATTACCATTCGCTTGACTCGCTTTAAGATATCGTGCCCTGTGCCTGGACCGTGAAAAAACGATGCAGAGGAATCGTAGAAAGCAAATAAATGAAATTCTTCGTTGGTCGTCTGCTCGACACACCAGAGAAGTATTCGCGTGTCAAACGCGTGACAAAAAACCAGGAACCACCAACAACGTTTTTCATATACATCCATGTCCTCGCTTCATGAAACAATAACATCAGGAAGCGCACCACACTCTAAGAAAAAAGGTAGTCATATGTGACTACTTTTGAGGTGGTAAAAAGTTGTCCCAAATATAACGACACCCAGGGTAAAAATGACGAACCCACACGTAGTCAAAAAGCAGGTAGTGAAATTTGACCACCTTCTAAAGCAACATGGCGGCCGGTTAGCGAGGCTCGAATTCCCCGGTAAGGCCTAACGAAGAGCACGGCTTTTCGGCCGAGTGAGAGAATAGAGCGCATACGCCTATTCGACGTGTTTTAAGCGCCTTCAGACACTCTAAACATCCGTCCCCAGACACCGGTACCGTACCTATATCCTGTAAGGACGGCAGTGTGTGTGCCGGAATTGCCGCGATCGCCCCCGATGGCATCTCACTAGATTGACTATTTTTACCACCGGCGGTGAACGCTCAAAAAAGAAATCGTTACACGAGGAATGGGCATGCTGACTTTATTGAACACAACGTATGCCTGTCGTGTGTGGCGATGAATCGCTGGGTGCCTTCGTCGTCACCGACGAGAGGCGTTCAACTCCGCACCAACGCTACCGCTATTTTCTTTCTTTTCTAGTTTGGGTTTACCTTTAACGGCGTGGTTATCCATTCCTGCGCGTCTGTGCCTGCACTTCGCACCTCTTCGACACAAAACGAGTAATTAGGTGGCTGAGTCGGCTGAGTGGCACAATTATTACGATTGTTATCGAACTGAGAAGCAGGGACGTAGGAAGACCTGTGAACCGCAGGCCAGCCAGGCCAGCTGTTTGTAAATCAATAGCTACAGAACTGCTCGACACTTAGCTTATTGAATCAAGCGGCAGCTTGCGCCACCTAGGAAGTGTAGTAGTAACCGCTAGGTGGCACCAAAAAAAAGTACTTATGCACGAACTCGCGCTATTCAACTGCCTACTACACATACAACAACACAACACACACACACATCACCAAGATACCGAACACTACTACAGGCACATACATGTCAGCAGTACAACAAGGCACAGACAACTCCAACACAACACATCCGCGACTCTCTACTCTAACTAACCCACCGACCCGAATCGTATATATGCCCTACCACATTCTGACAAGGATTAGGCAAGTGACTGCTACTGTTTACTAGATGAATACAAAAAGTGTTTGCAAGTATTATTGGTATACTAGTGGTCTATGTATTTAAATTGGCAAGCTAGACACCTCTCTTAGTCTAGCGCTTCGAAGGGCAACATGATGTGAAAGCAATCGGCTAAAGTAACACCACACGGCATGCCCCTGATCAGTTTCGGTTTCAGATTCACGCACTGATAAACTTACTCAAGCCATGCTGCCTTACGCTCGTTCCGCGCGTGCAATAGCAGCAAAAGTTACAACAATATCTGCATTCCTGGACAGTAATCGGCTACAGGTAACATAATTCGTAGTCTTGTGTTGTTCAATTAGTTCTTTTTTCTCTTAATTGTCGCGGGCAAACGCTGGCGGCGTGCTTTCCCGTGTTGGTCGAGTGACCTCGCTCTACATTAAAAACCCCAAATTAAACTTATGTAAGAAAAAAAAACGTATTGGGGTACAATTATATATATTTATATATATATAAAATAGCATAGCCGAGATTTTTTTTTATGTGCTGCATTTGGAGAACATATATACATATGTAATTATTTTAAATCTTTTATTTTTGTGATGACAACAAAAGGTTGGCACTTCCCAAGCATGGGGAGACTTCATATAAACAATGTGTTAAGCTTAAAACATTAGGGCATTACAACCAAAACTATACTGTTTATATGTATAAAGTGGCTATAATGGAAACAAAGTGTTCAGGTGGCAATTGTTTGTATTCTTTTATTTTCCAAACCTGCTATACAATTTTATATTGAAAATATTTTCCTTTAAAAAATAATTAAACGTTTTAAAACAACCGTGTAGGTACTTCTGAGTCATTGTTCAAATGGAAATCTGAAAAGAAGTATTTTTCCAGCACTGGTCTATCAAACTATAATAATTATAGTAATGATACTTTCTAAAGCCAGAAACAACCTTGTACCCTTCTTATTGGCTGCCACCTTTGAATATGAACCAATAAACTTACACGAAAACAGGAAACATTTAACCAAAAAACAATGTTATGTATGCATTACAAACATTAAATAATCAAAATATGAACACCAGTCATTTCACCATTCTAAAAAAAATATCTGAAAATATGTATAACAGAAAAAGGGATATGATTTGCACCAAGCAAGATACTGGGCTATAGAACCAAAGTTTCAACAATAAAAAAAAATGAGGGGGTACCCAAAAGTAACTGGAATGAATTTCAAGAGGCCAGGCGTTCGTAGTACCAGCATCCGCCTCTTGCAGCGCTAAGCGGCATCCTTCCCAAGTCAGTTTGCCGACCAGTGTCGTCTGCAAAGGATCTAGCGGCATGTTGTAAATTTTTCCCCAAGCGCTTCAAAATCATTTTTCGTTTTTTGCAATGTCCGACTTGAAGGACCTTACACATTCACAAAACGATTTCCTTTCAAGACTTTTCATATGAGCGAACAGAAAAACGTCACACGGGGCGACGCGCCAGAGGTCCTGAGAATACGGGAGGTGGAGAAGCGGTGTCTGGCCATTTTTGCTAAAACAATTGTTGCACTGACAGGGCAGTGTGTGCTGGGGCATTGTTGTAATGGGACTATCATTCCCCCTTTCCCTCACATCGGGGTATTTCTGCCTTCCTGAGTTTCGCAAGTGTCGCAAAATTCCCAGGTAAAACACCTCATTAACAGATTCACCAACAGGAACAAACTCGGAGTGAACAATGCCCAAATGTTTCGATGTTTTCATCAGTTGAGGAGGTTGAGGGCCGCCCTGAACGAGGTTGGTCGTCGATCAATAATTCACTGGCCTTAAAGCGAGCCGAGAAAAGCACTCATAGACATGAGATTTCTTATTAGCATCTTCTTTGCAAGCTCTCTGAGACATTACAAGTTTCCGGCAGTTTTTCCTAAAACAAAATTTCACGGCCGCATGCTGTTCCTTGATATCAGACGTTGCAAAAAAACAAAAAAACGATTTTGAAGCGCTTGGGAAAAAACATTTATAGCAGACAATACCAGTCGGCAAACTAACTTGGAAGGCGTGCTGCTAAGCACTGGTAGCTGAGGAAGCTGGTACTACAAACGGCCCGCCTTTCAGAAATTCATTCCGGTTACTTTTGCATCCACCCTGGTATGATTGATTGTGCCAAAAGCTTTCGATATATGCAATGTTTAAAAAAAAAGATGGCAACCAGTCAAATAGGCTCAATAGAGACCTTATGCAAAATTGCTTGGTGATCTGACAACACTGAGAGCGTCGCCATTTTAATGTTGACAAGCGTCGTCGGTACCAAAGCACAGTGGAGGCATCGGAGAGAGCCGTACGGGCAGTGTGCGATAGCACAACAGCTGTGTTTTCCGCCTTCTGACCATGAAATGTGGACGAACAGTTTAAACAACCTACCGCGACTGTCTGATGAAACTCTAGGAGGCCTCTGCATGCTGGCAAGAACCTCGTCGAAGCAGTGCAGCAAGTCGTACGCCTTCACTGCGGAAGCTTACACACTGCAGGTTGTCGCCAGCGTGTGCATAGGCCTCCGAAAGTTTCGTCAGACAGTTGCAGTAAGTTGTTTAAACTGTTTGTCCACGTTCCATGGTCGGAAGGCGAAAAACACAGCTGCTGCGCCATCGCACACTGCCTGTACGGTTGTTTCCAACGCATCCACCGTGCTTCAGTACCGACAACGCTTGCTAACATTAAAATACCGACGCTCTCAGTGTTGTCAGACTAACAAGCAATTTTGCATCAGGTTTATTGAGATGAGGCAATTTTCTCTGTAACATCAAGCAACATCGGCCAGAGTGTGTGCCCAAACAATGGCGGACTTCGATAATTGGTGCTGCAGCTACCACACTCCATTCACCTCTAAGCTGAGACTGCGATGGAAGCTACATCCTCGTTAGACCAGTTATATGTCTCTGTTTCGCCACATCATCACGCTCCCGCCCATGCCCATACCCACGCTCAAAGAGCGGGGTCAGGTGATAAGAGCAGTGATGTGATTGGTCGTAGTCATTTTGGAGCAGCTATTGGAGCAGCCAAAAGTTCATTTTGTAGAAGCAAAAAGAGCTTTTGAAGCATAACTGCACACTTCAATTTCATTTATATCACTGCAAATGTGAGGGGGAGAGATGGCAAATATTAGGAGGAGAACAAACACTAGCTGTTTAGTTGCATGTGGAAGTACCAGACACGGTAACAAGATGGCTGATTAAGGACTGCGCGAACTGCCGTGAATGATTATTTTAGGTACGCAATCCCACTGAACAAATATTAAAATACAATCATTTTGAGTACCTAGATTTATGTGTCCTTCAGGTTCTGGGGGGGGGGGGAGGTTGTAACAAAACTGCAATTCTTAAATCGGACAAAAAACAAAGCATAAAAATAGACCTACAAAAGAGTCCATATATACCCTCTTGCACTACGTCTCGATCTGGAGGAGTACCTTTCCCCTTAGCACGCGGGTGTGCTGCGGCAAAGAAAGACACGCAACATCGCAACGCCTAGTTCGCAATTGTTGCTTCACTGCAGTACACCAGTGTGCGGTGAGAAGCGCACTCAACAAAGCTAACTAACCCACCAGAGAAGATCACGAGATTATTGCGAAACTTCCGAGTACTGTCAGTGCTTGGTGCGAAATCAAATCTAATATTATCTTATGTTTCAGGACTTTCGATTATCGAAAGTCCTGAAAACCTGCAATAGCCTACCCTAAGGATCTGGTCCAGTAGCGAGGCCTGCACAGGGGCGGATGCAGGAATTTCCTGAGGGGGGTCAGGTGTTGGTCAGCGTACCATTTGTTTAGGAATCCCCTCCCCTCTCCTTCGTTTTACGCCCTAAATTTTACACATGCAGAAATCAAGAGGGGGGTCAGGACATCCGGACCCCCCTCTAAATCCGCCCCTGGGCCTGCAGCTGTTATATTTGGCGCAAATGGCACAGCAATCACATCACTGGGTGATAAAAGGGAGGTGGCTGATTGGTCCGGCAGGCACTGTAGTCTTAAGGGTGAACAGAGTATAGATGATGCACACTTTTGAAAAGGGTCTATTCAAGGGTAGCTGACAGGCTGTCGGTGGCTGCAATACAAATAGCAAAAGCGCATACTGCAATGTTCACTCGTCTCCTATCATTTTTATATAGCCTCTGTTCTTGCCATGGGCAACACTGGATCCCACCGCTGCCGGCATGTCGTGGTCGAGACAGGTTAACGACGACAACTGGTTTATTGCATACAATACGTGGTCTTGTGGGCTGTTGGGCTAGTGGCATCGATTACATGATGGGCCTTGTCTGCTAACCTTCTTTTGTGTCTTTTTGCTGGTGCTTGCAGCATGAGGTGCTGTGCTGGGCTGTGGGCTCCGGTGTTGCAAACAGCAGTTCTGAATCACCATAAAAAGAAAAGAAAAAAAGAAGAAACAGGGTGACAAACCTGTAACAATGTAGCAAACAGAGATGTTTTACGCTGACTTTACACGAAAAATCTTTTTGAACGTTTTGACATTGCAAGGCAAACACAATTTTGGAAGTTTCACGGTCTAAACCAACAAGCACGCCAAAGGATTGAAGATCCATTCCGCTGCCTGGCCATGATCTGACGAGCAGCTGAAATCTCGTTACATCTTGAAGTCGCAATAGCTCCAATTCCAGTCTCGAGTTCACGAGCAGCAATTGCTGAAATAACAACATGCTATTTTTGGTGTGATCACCACCAAAAATACAATTATTCATGCTGTATAGACCCAAACTTTTGGAGTCATAACATGCAACAATGCCTATGCCTTACGTTGATGCACCTGGAACCATACATTACAAAACCAGAAAAATAAAACAATCAAATTTTGTTGTCAATTAACCTTCTGAACCTGCAGTGATTATGAAATTACACTACAAGCATATACAGATTAATTAAAAAAGTATGTTTAATATCTATCTTGAATGAACTGCTATGTTTTATTGTAAATATACCATTCTTGCAAGCACATCAAACGCAATGATTGAAATATGACAGAGGCATCTTGGGACATTTGGGATGCGAGTCACCTCACCATGGCCATTGCTAGCCTGGCTGCAAGCATGCCAGTTGACAGTGTCACCAAATACTCTACCAGGAAAAATACATTTGTCTCTATTCATTTATGCCAGCGCACCCACAGTGCCGAATGTTGCTCTCCTAGTGGTGTAGACACCACGCATCTGAAAGAATGCATGAGGATCACACCGTCCATGCTGTACAGTAGTCATGCCGCACCAAGAAAGGGGGCTGCCGTGGGCACACCGAGATACCGGGTTTGCCCAGACAGCAGACACAGCTGTCTCAACTTGTGCTCCAGCTGTCCACAACCATAGATGGCAACAGTAATCTATTGTTGCCATCAATCGTCCCAATAAACAGATCTCACTAAGCGTTCCACGCATGTGTGACGCCGCCATAACTTTAGTTTACAGGAGGCAGGGGGCAGTGCATGAGACGGCTCGTGTCATCTCGTCACGCGCAAAGCTCCAGCGGGGTTCTCCCACATGCAAAAAGACTAAAGTTCCTTTGATGCATTGCGGCAGCGGCGGCTTAACGAAATTGGCTGGTGAGGTAGGTCTATTCAAAGAGAAAGACCCTGAGGCTGCTGCGCATCCAGTCGTTCTAACCACGCAAACCCTATTCGTGCCAAGGCCATTGGATTTTTATGGAGTGAGATATTTTCATAGTAAAGCATTTGGTGTTATCATGTCACACCCTAGTGGCTGTCAACACCCATGGGCTATATAATTCTTCTTCCCTTTCAAAGAATTCTGTTACATCTGAAAGATAAGAGGTTGAAAACAGGGATGGAGAAGAAAATCACAAGAAAGGAGAGGTGAAGCAAAGCGACTGACCGGATCGTCCTGGGCGAGCCAACGCAGGACATCTGTCTGTGAGGAGTGCGGGCTGGGGTGGTGTGTTGCCCAACGTGGGGGGCCCTTGAAGCAAACCTAGCCCGGGCTTGGCTCAACTGCCAGGACCCCAGTTTCACCAGACACGGGGACACCTAGCACAGCCAGGCATGCAGGGGTCTGAACCCATGCTGGGCTCGGGGCTCATGGTGATTGGTGACGCCACTCACCAAACACCCACAAGCGCACAAGTCTCCTGTGGCGACCAAACCCTGTAAAAAGGTATTCAGTACATGAAGTAGATACTGATCGAGCCAAGTGAGACATACACTTCAACTGAAAAAAAAGAAGGCACAGCTCAGACATATGATGGATGCCCAAGTGCGGTTGTCTGTCACGTCCAATGTATTTTACATGCTCCAAGTGAACTAATAGTGATCATAGATGAACTCACAGCTAAAAAGTAAAATGTGCCCAAAATACTGAAAGCTGAGCTAAAGTATGCACAGCTTTCTTAACCGAAATACCTAATAATGTTTTTGTTTCACTTGTCTTTCTCATTAAGTGACACCTCTTTTTCAGCTACAAATGGAATGTGCTCATGTGAAACCTATAACTTCATGCTAAATCTGGGTCATTCCTCCTCTGCAGTGTGCTGGCTTGCTCAAAATGAAATCAGGTGGTCTTATCTCGGTCTCAAGAAAAAGAATTGTCAAGGCTAGTGCAGCCTTAGCTTAGCAAAGCTTTTTCTTGAGGCTTCCTTAGATAGACCGACAGAGTTACTTTCGAACAAACGAGCCAAAAAATAGACTATGGACATCAGAATCAAGATTAGACATTCCACTGAAACGAATAGCCAAGTGAAATCACCACTTAGCTGAATGCTCAGGTGGTCGTAACCTGCCAACTCGATAGCCTCCACCAAAAACTCTTTTCATTGCATCAGTTGGAAAAGTAAACGTGAAACACATGCACGATAAAGACAGGCATTATACGATGGTTCCCACATCAAGCGTAGCTGGCGTCCTACGACACTGTGACATGCCACGTCCCGATGTCGCATTGTGGTGAGCTGGCTGAAGCAAGCGGAAATTGCAACCGCATATTTTGGTCATTCCACAGCAGTGTCAGCTCTATGCAGTTTCAATGTTCTCATGTTCTGCAAAGTTCCTGCAAGCACCATGAGTGACAAGGAAGATGTTGTGATATCACTATCTATACTACAAACAAACAGAGCATTGCTACAACAACAATGATGCCGAGAAGCGGTACTAAAATGCTGAAAGGTAGTGCATGTTTTGGTTTTGCTGCATATTTGGTTTGGCTTCAAAGTTTAGAAGGTGAAGAGGAATTGCAACGGCCAGGGTCCTCTGGGGTAACAACCGCTACGAAGTCACGTAAGCAGTGTGGAAGGTGTTAGCTGTGCCGGGGCTCACGTTTCGTAATGACGCACTGTGCCTGTTGTCAGGCGCCCGTCACTATATACCTCGAACAGTGCGAGAAAGATGTGGGTAGGTAAGCAGTGAGAGCCAGTCAAGCAGCACCAAAACAGGACCTGGAAGGGTACATGGGCTCATCCAGCTTTAACGCCAGAGAGGCTTGAGCCATGCTGGGCTTTGAGTGGAGCCCGAGCAGAATGCACAAGGGGAACCACACAGGCCTTCCTTAATGTCAGTCACAAAAAGGTGCCTACCGCACACTATTGCGTATATAGGAGGTAGAAGTTGAGACGCAGTCTTTCCTCGAAACAAGCTTCAGTCACTTTCCATGATCCCGGGTGGTGCTTGGGATCTCGTGAAATGACAGCCCCGCCATGTACAACGACAAATGCCAAAAACAGCACCAAAAATACAAGAACGCACGAGGGAGGCTTATTTTCATCGTTCACATTTTCTGCCTTGTATAGGTAAGCAACGCACCCTTGTGGTGATTGCTGGCAACCGGCAATTGAGCAGGCATTATCAGTATACTATGCTATGCTCCATGACACCTATCCAGGCAGGTCAGTCATGAAGAGCTTGGCAAACACTATCCTCTGGTACCCCGGTGTTGACAAAGACATTTAAGACCATGTAAGAAGGTGCAAGACATGTGCACAGTCCTGTTAAATGCCTCCAATGTAGGTTCCGGTCCGCTGGTCGGATACCAAGCAATGCCGAACACGGCTCATATTATGCCATACTGCTGGAGAGTTACGTAATACTGATCGTGGTCCACTCAGACACAAAGCAGATAGAAGCATCGGCCAATATCACAGTGGAGGAGATGCCAGCTCCTCCGCGTACGGGCAGCCGTCGATGAAGCTTCGTGGCGCACGCGTGCTCGTGCACGCTGGTTCTTCGCCGTAGGGTCTCGAGCAAGGAGGCCAATGAAGACAGCGGCCGTCTTGTAAATGCCACCTTCTTGGAAGGCCGGAGCTGGGCGGCCATCTTGCGTGCTGACTATATTCCATTCATCCCTAAGCTGAGACTGCGGTGGAAGCTACGTCCTCAATGGACCAGTCATACATCCCTCTTTCGTTACGTGATCACGCTCCCGCTCATACCCACTTGCCGAGGACTGGGTCAGGTGATGAAAGGAAGGCGGCTGATTTGTTCGGCAAGCACATAGTTCCCACTGCAGTCTCAGCTTAGGGGTGAACGGGGTATAGGGCAGCACGTCTCAATGCAATGAAATTTCGTAAAGTCCAAAACCGGGTACAGCAGAGCGACCGGCCAAGGGGAAAAGATCAGAAGGTTTGAAAGGCCACGTCTCAATGCAGTGAAATTTCGTACAGTCCAAAACCAGGTACAGCAGAGCGACTGGCCAAGGGGAAAAGATCAGAAGGTTTGAAAGGCCACGTCTTGCAGGTGTTAAGAGATGGAACCTTCGGCGACAGCTTCTTCCGAGTTTCAACGCTGCGGAAACGAGTCATGATCTGTCCGGGAACGTCGCCTGCTGGACGGGGCCTACGCGAAACGAGTCCCGACGAGTACGGAACCGTCGCCTACGTGTCTGCGCCTGCGGAGACAGGTCTCAACGCGCCCGTGACGTCAACGGGACGTGTGTGCGTGCGTGCGGCTTGGTGCGCTCCGGAAGGGGAGAGAGGCCTGGCCTAACTGCGGAGAACTTTGGCTACGACGCACTGCTGGCTACGACGCGGCGGACCTTGCTACGACGCACTTGACGGCGGGTTGCTGCTGCGCACTTGCTGCCCTGGCGGGGAGTGAGGGAGAAAACGGACCCCTATATAAGGCGGAGCGCGAGTCTGCTCAGGAGTTCTCTCGGATTTGACGACTGTATCGCAACCATGTAATTAAACCGTTCGTTACGTTACCAATTCTCCCACCTCCACTGGACCCCTGGGTTCTTCACTTCGGGGAATGGTCGTCGTCACGAGCCAGGAAGCTCCCGGACGTGCGGCTCAAACCCCGCCTCTAACAACTGGTTGGCAGCGGTTGGGATCGGACCATGCGACATCGTGCTACATCTGCGGGTGAGCGTTTGGACTTTGCTTTGAGATTCGCCAGGCTTCAGATTATGGGTAATTAATTTTGAACTGCTGGTAATCCTTAGTGTTTGACTCGTGCGCTAGGTTTAGGTACAACCTCGCGACAAGTTTTAGAACAAAGCCAAAGCTAAAGAGCAGCGATCATGGATCTAATGAGGTTACTGAGAACAGATTTATTCTGTTTATGTGAAGAATTGGGTGTGGAGGTGGAGCAAAAGATGAAGAAATCTGAGATCAGTAAAGCGATTTCAGAGAGCGCAGAAGTAGAGGAAATTAAAATTGCGTGGGAACTGCTTCTGAACGCTAAGAGCGAGGCTGCAGCGAGAGAGGAACGAGAACGAGAGCAGGCTGCAGCGAGAGAGGAGCAGGAGCAGGCTGCAGCGAGAGAGGAACGAGAACGAGAGCAGGCTGCAGCGAGAGAGGAGCAGGAGCAGACTGCAGCGAGAGAGGAACGAGAGCGGGAGCAGGCTGCAGCGAGAGAGGAACGAGCGCAGGCTGCAGCGAGAGAGGAACGAGAGCGGGAGCAGGCTGCAGCGAGAGGAACGAGAACGAGAGCAGGCTGCAGCGAGAGAGGAACGAGACGCAGGCTGCAGCGAGAGAGGAACGAGAGCAGGCTGCAGCGAGAGAGGAACGAGCGCAGGCTGCGACAGAGGAGCGAGCGCTGAAAAGGCTAGAGCTCGAAATTGAACAACAGCGATTAAACTCGCAGAACAGTAGAGTTGGGGCTCCGGTGCGAGCAAGTGAGACCGAGTCGTATCAAATGAAGAAGCTCATGCAGCCGTTTAAAGTTGGGGAAGACGTGGGCCTGTTCTTAGTGAACTTTGAGAGGACATGTGAGAAGTTGAGCTTCGCCCCAGAAACGTGGCCGCAACGGCTTTTGACTTTGTTGCCCTGTGAGGCTGCAGAGGTTGTCGCGCGCCTTAGTGCTGGAGACGCGGACGACTACGACAAGGTGAAGTCCAGCCTTTTGAAACGGTACCGCCTTTCTGCCGAGGCGTTCCGTCAAAGGTTTAGAAACGCATCCAAAAAGAGCAGCGAGGGCTACTCGGAATTCGCTTACGGGCTTAAAACCAATTTGATAGAATGGTTGAAGAGCGAGGAAGTGTACGAAAGCCGAGACAAGGTAGTCGAGTGTGTGTGCCTCGAACAGTTCTTTCGTAGCATTCCGCAGTCAGTCAAGCTCTGGGTGCAGGACAGGGTAGGAGTCGACTCTGTCGAAAGGGCCGCTGAGCTAGCCGAGGAGTACGCAACGCGTAGAAAGCTGAGCGGAGAGGAAAGCGAACCCGGCCGGAGCGATCAGCGCAAGACCTTCCGACAGGGAAACGGCTCGCGAGAAAACGGGCCCGAGAAGCCCGAAGCAGGACAAAAGGTCCCAGAAAAGAGCGCAGAACACTCGAACGGAGACGAGGCGCGGAAAAGCCAAACAGGGCAGTTCGAGGCAAGGAAGCCGTTCCTGTGCTACAACTGTCAGGAGCCGGGACACACAGCGGCCAGATGTAAGAAACCGCGGGTTGTGTTCTCGACCGTGACCGGTAGTGACGAGGACCTGGAGCTCCTTCGTCCCTATCTTCACGAGCTCCAGGTAAACGGAAAGCCGTGCAGGGTGCTTCGTGACAGTGCAGCGACAATGGACGTTGTTCATCCGTCGTATGTAACGACGATCCGATTTTACTGGAAAGGTAGTTTGGATCAAGCAGCTGCTCGAAAGGCACAGTGTCTGTCTGCCTATGGCGACGGTAAGGATAACTGGCCCGTTCGGAGAGCTAGTGACAGAGGCGGCTGTCTCGCAAACAGTCCCGTTGGAGTATCCTTATTTGTTTTCTAACCGGTCAGAATTCCTGCTGCGCGAGAGGGGTCAACAACTGGGAGAGGGACTAGTTCAGTCAGGTACGAGGTCCAAATCGCGTCAGCTCGCCCCTTTGTTGACGAGTGATCCAGAGCCAGAGGCAGCTGTCGGGGAGCAGGCACTACCACAGTTCGAGGCAGAGAAACGGGATGAGAGGGACCAGATTGTAGAACAGCCTGACCTCGTAGCACTAGAAAGTGTACGCCGTCCCAACGAGCCGGCGAAAAAGGCGGAGGAAGACGGGATCAGTGAAATATCTCTCGTAGCTCCGGCGTCACGTAACTTTGGTCCTCTGCTACGAGCAGACGGAGAGTGTCTTTGACAGTCGAGCAGAAGAGCGACCCTAGTGTGTCAGGGTTTCGCGGTACAGCTCAGGAGATTGCTAGGACCAATGTGACGGGGCATGAAAAAGGCGGATTGTTTTATCGGCGCTATAAGGACCGCATTTTCACGTCTAGAAATCACGTGAAAATCGATCACTACGACTTCAGGGCAAGAAAAAGGAAAGGCAAATTTAACGGCAATGCCGATGGGTTGAGCAGATTTTTCTGGCATCACGAAAAACAGTAGGGATGATCTCAGAGGTCTTCGTCATCCACGGGAATGAGGATCTAAGTGGGGGCACTTCGTTAAAACCCCAAAAGGACCTCACAAATTGCGAAGAGTTTTTGTCTTTGTATTTTGTTCATTGTGACCTCGTTGGAAAAATGAGTTTTGGCGACAGGGGGTCTCGATACCCGAAATTGTACTATAGTTTTCAATTTGCATTGTTTTGGCAAATTATGGTCATCCGTAATCCGGTCTGGCGGGTCTCTGGCGAATTCCGAGCGTTTGACTGCGGTGTGGCGTGGTGTTGTGTGGGACGTTTCCGCTAATGCCTCCGTTGTAAGAGGTTTGGGAGTTTGTTGGGTGCTTGCAGCGTCTTCTCAAGGCCTACTCCAAGCCCACCTCTTCAGGCCAGCGATTGTACCACCGGCCTTTCGAGGTTTCCCTGGCCCCGGAGGGGCTGTTAAGAATGGAACCTTCGGCGACCTTCTTCCGAGTTTCAACGCTGCGGAAACGAGTCATGATCTGTCCGGGAACGTCGCCTGCTGGACGGGGCCTACGCGAAACGAGTCCCGACGAGTACGGAACCGTCGCCTACGTGTCTGCGCCTGCGGAGACAGGTCTCAACGCGCCCGTGACGTCAACGGGACGTGTGTGCGTGCGTGCGGCTTGGTGCGCTCCGGAAGGGGAGAGAGGCCTGGCCTAACTGCGGAGAACTTTGGCTACGACGCACTGCTGGCTACGACGCGGCGGACCTTGCTACGACGCACTTGACGGCGGGTTGCTGCTGCGCACTTGCTGCCCTGGCGGGGAGTGAGGGAGAAAACGGACCCCTATATAAGGCGGAGCGCGAGTCTGCTCAGGAGTTCTCTCGGATTTGACGACTGTATCGCAACCATGTAATTAAACCGTTCGTTACGTTACCAATTCTCCCACCTCCACTGGACCCCTGGGTTCTTCACTTCGGGGAATGGTCGTCGTCACGAGCCAGGAAGCTCCCGGACGTGCGGCTCAAACCCCGCCTCTAACACAGGGCAAACTGGTAAAGTGAACGATCGCGAGCGTTGGAACACTGTGAAGAACCTCAGGAGCTTATTTTCTGTCCTCAAAGAACTAAAGGAACACAAGCATGGGAACACTGCAAGAACCTCAGAAGCTTATATGCTGCCCTGAAAAAACTAAACAAGCATGAGCGCAAGAACGTCGTGAGAAACCGCAGGGGCTCTTTTTCTGCCCAGGAAAAAAGTTAAACAGTCGAAAGAACGGGATGGGCAGACGCATCAAAATATAGTAGCGGCCGACGCACCAAAATGTAGTGGTAGCTGACGCACCAAAATGTGTGGTTCTCTGATGTAGAGGCGACCATGCTGGCGGTTCGAAGATCAGGCTGCTACTTGGCGGCAGGAGACATCCAGGAAGGGCCGGTAGAGTGGCACGGCTGGGATGCCCTGATGGGTGACGATGCAGAGGTGATTGACTTTTAGGTTTAGGTTTAATGAATCATAGAGCAGAACATCAAAACTGAAGAACACGACCGGCGAGAGAGGCGCGAGTTCAGGCTCGAGCTGGCACTTGTAGCAACACAAATAGTGCCCGTTGTGTTGTTGCCTGTTATCGCTTGCCTATGTTGTTATCGCTGGCCCGTCCGCCCAGCGTCATGACCACGTGATGTGCCCGGCAGTGTATATTATCGGCCCGCTGAATAAACGGAGCATTATTTTGGTCCCTTCATGACCTAGCGCGCAGTTCGTCGTCTGACCTCTTTTCGGCACGCATACGCCTAGTATGCAGTATCGCTACATGGTGTCAGAAGTGGGCGGTGGTCATCTATCTCGCTGAGGCCGCGAACGGCAGCATTCCTGGAAAATGGAAAACAAGCCCGCAACGGTAATCCCGGCCCTCCAGCAACCGCCACCGCTGGACTTTGACAAGACGTCAGAGTGGCCGGCGTGGATCGACCACTTCGATGACTACCGCTTCGCAACAGCGCTCAACGAACGCTCGGAAGAGGCCCAGGTACGCACGCTACTTTACACAATGGGTCGCCAAGCCCGCGAAATCTTTGCTACATTTGGGCTGACCGACGAAGAAGCAAAGAAGTACGATGTAGTCAAGCAGAAGTTCGACAGCCACTTCGTCAAAGAGCGGAACATCGTTTACGAAAGTGCGTGCTTCCACAGACGCCAGCAACGGCCAGAAGAATCGGTGGATCAGTTCGCAACTGCACTTCACGTTCTTGCAGACCGCTGCGACTTCGCGGATATGAAGGAACGCCTCATCCGGGACAAGTTTGTCGTCGGGCTTCGTGACGCCAAACTATCCGAGGCCCTGCAGATGGATCCGCAGCTGACATTGGCTACAGCACTGGCCAAGGCTCGTCTCAAAGAAACCGTGCGACAGCAGCAGCAGAGCCTCCGACCGGAAGGTCTACACTCCGGGAGTTCGCCGGAACTTCAGGACCATGGCGCCAACGTGGACGCCGTGGACCACCAGAGACGTCCACAACGCAACAGGGGGCGGTGCCTGTACTGCGATGGCGACGCCCACCCGAGGTCGGCGTGCCCGGCCAAAACTTCCAAGTGCCACAACTGCGGCAACAAAGGACACTTTGCGAAAGCATGCCTCAAGAAAGTTGAGTCAGCGCAAAGAAAGGTACGCGTCTCGGCTGTCCAACACGACACCGGGGAAGCTTTCATTGGCGCGATTGACGCGGACGGGAAAGCGCGCTATGTGCAGGTTCGGATAAACTCGGTGCCCATCCTCGCTAAGGTTGATTCGGGCGCGGAAGTGTCAGTTTTACCGTCTACTTTTCCAGGATTGCCCACCCGCCTTGATAAGGCAGACGAGGTACTACAGGGGGCTGGCGGCAACAAGCTCAATGTGTTAGGCAAATTTGTAGCCGAGATTGCGTGGAAAGAAAAAACTGCCCGTCAAACGTGCTATGTAGTTAGCCCTCTCCGCGACGTACTTCTCGGGCTGCCAGCCTTGGAGGCACTAGGTGTCGTTAAATTTGCCGACTCACTTACTGCAGATAAAGAGCGGTACGAGACACTTTTTCCGCACAGGGGTCGTAGCCTAGGAACTATCCCAGGAGAATACACTATCAGGCTACAACCTGGTGCAATTCCCCATGCCATAACCGCTCCGCGGCGAGTGCCAATTCCGCTCATGGAAAGACTAAAGCACGAGATTGAGAGACTCGTGCGCATGGAAATAATTAGAAAAGTAGACGGCCCCACAGAGTGGTGCGCAGGAATCGTGCTGGTCACGAAACCGTCGGGGGAACTAAGAGTATGCGTAGACCTCACGAAGCTAAATAAGTGCGTTGTTCGTGAGCGCTTCACACTACCTACGGTAGACCAAGCTTTAAGCTCTCTGGCAGGGGCGAAATGGTTTTCGAAGCTTGACGCTTTTTCGGGCTTCCACCAAGTTCGTCTAAGTAAAGACTCAGAAGAACTGACTACGTTCTTGACTCCATTCGGAAGGTACTGTTTTACCAGACTACCGTTCGGAATTACGTCCGCTCCGGAGTATTTCCAGAAAAGAATGTCTGAAATCCTATGTGGCCTGCCAGGAGTCGTCAACGTCATGGATGACGTTTTAGTGTTTGGCGAAACGAAAACCCAGCATGATGAGCGTCTAGCTGAGGTTATGTCACGCCTAGCTAGCGCAAACGTGACTCTGAACAAAGAAAAGTGTCTGTTTGGGGTTAATCAAGTGCGATTCTTGGGCCATATTCTGAATGAGAATGGCATTGAGCCTGATCCAGCGAAAGTCAGCGCGATTAAAAATCTAAACGCACCGAAAAATGTGACCGAACTAAGAAGCTTGCTCGGCATGGCCAATCATCTAGGTCGCTTTTTGCCTCATCTTGCGCAAATTACGGCCCCGATGCGTGCTCTTTTGCACAAAGATAGCGAATGGGTCTGGGGGTGTGACCAAGAAAAAGCACTGAACGAGCTGAAAGGTCTCATTTGTTCTGCGCAGTGTATGGCCATGTACGATGCAACGCTTCCAACAGTCCTTTCAGCTGACGCATCCTCTTTCGGGCTGGGAGCTGTCCTTTATCAAGTGCAGAAAGACGGTCACCGCAGGCCGATAGCTTTCGCATCTCGTTCCCTCACGAACACAGAGCGACGATACTCCCAGATAGAAAAAGAAGCGCTGGCACTGACGTGGGCGGCTGAAAGGTTTGATGAATACATACGTGGCCTAAATGTCATTTTCGAAACGGATCACAAGCCTTTAGTGTCGTTGCTGGGTCAGATGGCCATTGATGATATGCCACCCCGAATTCAACGGTTCCGGCTACGACTAATGCGCTATCTTTACAGTGTCCAATATGTTCCCGGCAAATCGCTAGTCACGGCCGACACTCTTTCGCGGTCCCCTGTCAAGTGCGGCGATTCCGAAAAAGGGTTGTGTGTGTCGGAGGTCACAGCGTATTCTAAGGCGTGTTTGCTTGGCTTGGAAACGGGGGACAATTTTTTGTCTAGAGTGAGAGAATGTCAAATTAATGATCACATTTGTAAACACCTCATCAGACTGTGTCAAACCGGTTGGCCAAAGAAACCAAATGTTCCTTCGTTTCTCACGCCATACTGGCAAGATAGAGCATGCCTTAGCGTGGTTGATGGTCTCTTGTTGAAAGGAACAAGGCTCGTAATCCCACAGTCCCTAAGAACAGAAGTGCTGCGCAAACTGCACGATGGGCACCAGGGCATCGGCCGTTGCCGCAGTGTTGCTAAAGGTTCTGTCTGGTGGCCAGGATTGAGCACCGAACTGGCACGGTTCGTGAATCGGTGCACGGTTTGCGCACAACATGCTCCGCAACAAGCCGAGCCGATGATGGCAACCGCAACACCATCGTTTCCTTGGGAGAGAGTGGGAGTTGATCTGTGTGTAATCAACGGCCAGGCATACCTTGTCGCGGTTGATTATCTTTCACGTTACCCTGAGGTTGCTATTCTGCCTTCCACAAGGTCGGGAACAGTCATCGAAAGACTGAAAAGTATTTTTGCTAGACATGGAATCCCTGAGTGCGTTGTGACCGATAATGGTCCTCAGTTCGCGTGTAACGAGTTTGAACAGTTCGCTGTGTCGTACGGGTTCCGCCATGTCACCGTGAGTCCGAGACACCCGCAGGGGAACGGAGAAGTAGAGCGAATGGTCCAGACGGTTAAGCATCTCGTTTTAAAGTCCAAAGACCCTTACCTGGCACTGTTGGCTTACAGGGCAACGCCCGGCATTCTTGGGGTCAGCCCTGCTGAAATACTTATGGGTAGGCGACTGAGGACCAGGGTCCCAATGCTGCCACGTCATCGAAATCCGGGAGAAAGCCGCCCGAAAGAAGTAGTGGCCAGCGACCAGAAGGTTAGGAGGCAGCAGTGCCGCTACTACAACAGACGCCATCGGGCCAGACGGCTTCCCGAGCTGGAAGCAGGTGACCCGGTCTGGGTGACAGACATGCAGTCCAAGGCCACAGTCCTTGCACCGGCGCCGAAACCGCGGTCATATGTGGTGCGGACAGACGACGGCGTTGATCTCCGCCGAAACAGGAGAATGCTTAACCGTCTCCCAAAAGAAGGTGAAAACACGGAGGCTTACGACTTTCCAGACAATGAACAGCAGTCGAGTACTGCACAGTCGGCTCATAGCACGGACGACTCTGCGACTACGACTCTGGGGCCACAGCAGCCAAGTACTGCACAATTGACTCATAGCACAGACGACTCTGTGGCTACAGATTCGGCGCCTCCATCTCGCGCGGTAGCCAATGGTGACCCTACTCGCACTGTAACGAGGTTTGGAAGAGTAGTGAAGAAACCCATAAGGCTGGGTATTGATGACTACGTTTCGTTTTGAAGTTCTGGGTTCTGTTTTGTTTTGAAGTTCCTTGTCTTGTATGTGTGACGGTTTTTTTGTTCTCGAAAAAAGAGGGATGTGTTGTTGCCTGTTATCGCTTGCCTATGTTGTTATCGCTGGCCCGTCCGCCCAGCGTCATGACCACGTGATGTGCCCGGCAGTGTATATTATCGGCCCGCTGAATAAACGGAGCATTATTTTGGTCCCTTCATGACCTAGCGCGCAGTTCGTCGTCTGACCTCTTTTCGGCACGCATACGCCTAGTATGCAGTATCGCTACACCCGTGACGACGCAACAATCTATAGTCCGTTGCAACCTAAGAACGAGGGGCGAGGGTAAGACGGGCCGGGGAGGAGGAAGCAGACGGAACGCTGGAGAAGAGGGGGGAAACCTCCTTCTCTCTTTAGCGTTCCGTCTGCTTCTCCCGGCCCGTCTTACCCTCGCCCTTCGTTCTTAGGTTGCAACGGGAGTATATTAAGAGTAAGGCTATATGCACTACGTCGTGCACTTTGACCGGAAATGGCTATACGCACTATGCGGAGAGCATATGCCATTTGGGTCACCCTTTTCAGACGGCGCGTGTATCACTGGTGAGCGCGTTAACCCCAACCCCCAACCCCCAACCCCAACCCCCGCCCCCCCCCCCCCCGATGCATTCACGCCACTTCGCGGTGACAGTGTGCAACCGCTAATTACAAAACTTAACCCGTCCAGCCGGCAACCCAAGCCCCGCTGCCCCAACTGCACCTCCGGAAAGAAAGTCGTATACCATTTAGCTCTGCAAAGTTTCGTCAACAACAATCCTTTTTTTTTCAGTGTTAATTATAAAAAATAAATGTCGTAAATATCGCCAAATGCCCAACAACAGCAAAACAAAAATGTTAAAAAAAAGTAGGCCCATCGAGGATCGAACCCGCGTCCACTTGCGTAGGAAGCGGACACCTTAACCGCTATACTATGCCTCCGCATCGGAAACTTGTAACCATTCGTTTTATACGAGCTTCGCGTAGTGCGTGTGGCAATTTCCAGTAGAGGTAATAATAATAATAATAATAATAATAATAATAATAATAATAATAATAATAATAATAATAATAATAATTAATAATAATAATAATAATAATAATAATAATAATAATAATAATAATAAACTTGTATTCAGGACACATTCATGAAAGCATACAAGAGTGCGGGGGCAATCAAAGCCACCAAATGGCTTCTGTGATGCCGCCCAATAAACTACAGAAAAAAAATTTATATGTCCGTGAACAAAGCAGTGTAAAGTTCGTCACACACATCAGTCGAACAAACTCAGAAAGTTTAGAATGTACAAAACTGAATCAGTAATTATGCACATACACACACATCCTTACAAATAGGTACACGCTAGGTGACATCTCATCCCAGTAGGTGAAGTCTCAGCATTCTCTTCAGTTTACGCAGTGAATTTGCTTGTAGAATTTGAGAAGGCAGATTATTAAAGAGTTCAGGCACGTAAAATTCTCGTGTATACCGTCCATATCTTGTTCGAGCAAAAGGTATCTCGAAATAATAATAATAATAATAATAATAATAATAATAATAATAATAATAATAATAATAATAATAATAATAATAATAATAATAATAATAATAATAATAATAATAATAATAATAATAATAATAATAATAATAATAATAATAATAATAATAAATTTTATTTGTACATTATGGGTGCAGTGATGAAGCAAGGCCGGTTCGTCAAAGCCTTCAAGGGCTTGTGTGACTGAACCATGGTAGCACTGGTGACAAAATATTCTAAAAAAAAAAAAAAACGAAAAGAAAACAGTGGAGGATTTGAGCAAAATGACGTCAGTTGTCACGATAAAAAGAACAATCACAGAAACTGAAAGTCACACTGGAGTCACGTGAAAGTCACACGAATGTCCCATGAAAGTCACAGGAAGGTTACACCCACAAGCCTAAAGCTTTTGTCATAAACGCGTGTTATTAAAAAAAAAAAAAACGCTTGTTAACTTAGAATGAAACTACACCGCTTCCCCCCCCCCTTTCCCTCCTCTTTCTCGCGATAGACAAAAAATTATTTATGTATCTCCTTCATTCCAATATACATGGCGTAGAGCTTTTTTAAGTTTCTTTTTGGACGTGATGTCTGAAAAATGAGGCGGGAGAGAGTTAAATATATGCGGAACATAAAATGAACGAATGTTTTTACCATACCGAGTGTAGCAACTGGGAACAAGGTATCGTGAAACCTTGCGCAACTGCCGTGAGACCGGGTGATGCGTTTTAAATTCATCATTCCAGTTGTGATTGAGTACCACTGTTTCCAAGAACAAAGATCGAAAATCGGGCATTAAAAGCATTTGAAAAAAATTTAAATTGGAGGACGTAAGATTATAGCATACATTTCTTAGAATTCCCTTCAAGATGCTGTTCACCTTTGTTTGCCATAAGTTCGAGCATTGGCCAAAAATAGTTATACCATAGCGTAACTTGCTGTAAGCTAAAGAATAGGCAATATGCTTGCGAACACCAAGAGGCATAAATGTTTTGATATGATAAAGCAAACAGGAAACACTCCTTAGTTGTGAACATATTTTTGTAAGATGAGAGTTCCATGACAGGTCTGAATCTAAGAGTATTCCAAGGTATTTTACGGTGTCTGAATAAGGAATTTGATCACAATGGCAGAGGATACATTCTGATGTGTGTAAGAAAAAAGGAACATTTAAAGAAATAACTTTTAGAGGATTGTGAAAGCAGACGAGTTTCGTCTTAGAGATGTTTATATCAAGTAGATTGCGATTAAACCAATCCATTAGTTGATTTGAAGAACGTTGGAGCATCTCTATTGATTTTGGATAAGAGAGGTGACGCGTAAGTAACAAAGTGTCATCAGCGTACTGGTATAGAATGCAGTCGGAAACAGCAGTGCACATATCATTGACATAGATATTGAACAATAGTGGTGAAAGGATAGACCCCTGTGGGACCCCAGATTTCAAAAATATTTTAGAGCTATGCACGCCGTTCACCGAAACCATTTGTGAGCGGTCAGATAAGAAGCTCTCTAATAGCAACAAGAAAGGACCACGGAAACCTATAGCTGAAAGCTTTTTGAGTAAAATGGAGTGAGTAACTGTATCAAATGCCTTTGATACGTCAAGAAAGCACGCGCATGTACATAAGTTGTGTTCAAAGCCATAATTTATGTCGTCCGAAAGAGCATCCAGGAGAGGTTGTGTGCCTCGGCCGGCAATAAAGCCATACTGATTTGGAGACATTAAGTTGTGTTTGTCTATAAAGGAAGACATGGTGATAAAAATAAATTTCTCTAATATTTTAGCTAGACATGGCAAAATGGAAATAGGCCGATAGTTTTCAACCTTACTACGACATCCTCCCTTCAAGATAGGTGTAACAACCGCGATTTTTAGATCATCAGGTATACAACCGGTTTCAATTATAGTGTTCAACAACAGAAGAAGTGTGTCCCGAACTAATAATAATAATAATAATAATAATAATAATAATAATAATAATAATAATAATAATAATAATAATAATAATAATAATAATATTAATAATAATAATAATAATAATAATAATAATAATAATAATAATATACTTTATTCAACCCTGGAGGTTGCGGCACCACAGAAAGGCCATTGGCCCATACACTGAGCCTGTGGTGCCGCACTTAGTATAAGCGATACGCATAGAGGTGCATGACGTATGCGTATCGCTTTACTGGTAAAAGCCAATTACTACAATGCCACTGCACTGCACCCCGCTACTGAATCGGAAGTTCACGCGCTACGTACGTACAGCCGGGAGATCACGACCACGACGGGTGCAGCTCAGAAATCCAACCGCTCCGAGATTGAGGAAAACAGTACGGGCGGATACAGTCACATACCTATGAGCATGTTTACTCTGTCGATCATCGGTCACAGTGTTCAATGGTTCAATACGATCAGATATACAACTAGTCATTTTGTTTCACACTCTTGCGACCGAGTAAGAAGAGAGACCAGACCAGTTTTTAAGCCTTTTGCGACTTCCTAGGACCCGATGCGCTAAGGCGGAGCTGGTCCTGAGAGATCGCAAGGGGCTTAAAAATCGGTCTGGTCTCTCTCGGTCGCAAGAGTGTGAACGGGCCTTAAATGCGGAAAAAACAATATCCTTACCTCATTTCGGCAAACACTCACGACAGACCAAACGGGTCGTTCGTTGTTGTTGATGCCAAGCTCAGGCCCAGCTGTTGAGAACCAGTGTTGCTGCTCGCGCCGACAAAATTTGTATTCCACCAATTTACGCGAATTGCCCAACAGATGTGAACTTGGCGGATCTTAAAAGATCACGAAAGCTAAGGAAGAACATAATTTATAGTCTTTATGTAGTTATCTAAGTTACTAATATCATTTACGGCTGCCTGCACGTGAATATCAGATTCGAAAGTGTTCACCATCCCCGTCGTCACCTGCAGAAAGGTGGTCATTCCACAGCGGTTTGGTGTCGTGACCAGGGATTTCCCTAGACCCCCCCTAGGGCGGGGTATAGACCCCCTAGTTTTCCTGGACACCCCCCCCCTTGAATCTAAAATAAAAAAGGAAAAAATAAAATTCTTTTTTTTCAGATTAAGTAGAAAAAACCACCCCTCAGGTGTATATGTAGAGAAAGGGAAACATACATTACGGGTATGAGCATTTGGTTAATAGACGTCTGTAATTTAGCTAGTGGACTAAAAAGAAACAGTTTTATATTTTATTAACCATGTTGAATTAACCTGAGACTGGGGTAGAGAAGAAACATCAAAACGTAGAAGGGAAAGAAAATAGACAGGACGACGTCTCAGGAGACGTCGTCCTGTCTATTTTCTTTCCCCCCCCCCCCGAGGCATTGGGACGCCCCCCTGGATTAGAATCCTGGGGAAACCCCTGGTCGTGACTTTGCCCAGAGGCTGGTAACTCGCCTTTTGAGGTTGTCAAGGCCTCCAAAGCGCCATTTTACTACACAGTGTAGTCATTTTTCTTAGAGTGCACGAATTCTGACTTCAATAACGGTTTGTAATAGGGGACATCTTTGGTCTCTGAGAAAATAAGTTTATTGACAAGTTGCCTCATAAAAAGATAAGAACCCCCTGCCCCGGTTCTACAAAACAGGTTTTGTACAACGCCTGCCTTGCAAAAATGTTTCAAAAGTCATGTGGCTTCATGACTAAAAACTTTACCCTACTAAAAAAACGGTTTGAAATTAAACCGAAATGAATCGAAAACTAAACCCAAGACAACAAATCCGGAAACTAAACTGGAGACAACCAATCCGAAGGTCTAACCGTACTTGGTCAAATCGTAAGCTAAATCGGATTTGGCCAATACCGAGAATCTAACCGTAGTGGATTAAACCGGAGATTAGGCCGTATCAGGCCACTCCGGACAAGAAAGAAATTAGAATAATACAAAGCTATACGCAGTTTCACCTTCTGCTGTGCTGAAGCTGATGCGAAGAGCCTTTCGAGTCAATCCAGCGCTTGAGAGCATGTCATCTGACTCTCTGGCAATACCCAGCGGCACGGAATGCGTTGAGTCATGCAACATATTTACTGCGCTTGGATGGTAGGAACGGCTCATGGCATCTGCTGAACTACATCAGAGGTGAAACAGAACATAGTCAGTGTTGGCCAGTCACCAATATTACTGGAAATAATCAGGCACGACACCACACAGCAAATTCTGGAAAAAACAATATTTCTTTATATTTATTTCGAAGACACAAAATCACATAAAATTTCAATAATTGCACATTTAAAAATTTATAAAATAATTCAGAAATTACCGCCCGACAGGGGTGTGCTCCCCGAGCATGGTCCAGGCAGCGAAGGTTCGATGTGTCCGTCCGCGACTTCGTCGGCATAGGCCGGGTCCTTGGGGCCTTCCTGTAAGGGGTGGCCGCGGTCCATTGTCCACGGTCCCCTGGGCCACCCCTGACGCGCTATCGTCCTTCGTGGCACGGTCCATCACGAGCATGACCGCCATGTCGTTCCGATGGTGGAGTGTGGTGACAGTGGTGTCCACGAGGCACCTTCGTGGAGAAACAAAGAAGCAGACGATATGGGTGCTTAGTTGAGGGTTGAGCCTGCCATTATTTTCGCACTCCTTCCAGAAAGGTCGAAATAACGAATCTGAGGGGAGCACACAAGCTTCTCCCCCCCCCCCTCTCTTGAAAAGGAAGCAGATCCGTGGAAGCAGAAAAGTACCCCAAAATGCAAAAGGCAAAACAAAGGGAAGAAAAAAAAAGGTTCCTCTCTTTTTGGTGTTACCGACGTCGCAGGTTATACCACCGCCGTGAAGACGAGGGGGCGTCCGGAACGCAAATGCCGTCAGTGTCGTTCCGGTCCTGCGAGAAATCTTCGTCTTCTGCTTTGAAAAAGTTGTTTAAAACGGGTTTCACATGCAGCGATTTTGGCCCTAGAGCGGCGCGATTTCTGCCGTCGCGACGCTTTGGCCAGCCGCAGCGGCTGAGCGACGCGGGTCCACCAGCTTGGAAATTTTTCGTCGCGGCAGAGCGGCAGCTTTCGCGCTGGCCACTCACTGCGCGGCGGGAAATCACGTGACAGGAGGTGAAACATTGCGGGAAAGCTGGCGCATAGGACGGCGGCGTTTTCACGTTCGTGAAGCAGACGACAAGCAGAGAAAGAACCCAAGCGACTGGTTGGCGGTTTTCGTTTTCCGGCAGATCGAGCTTCTTTACTTCAGCAGTCGCGTTGGAACTGTTCAGGAGATTATGGAGGAGGAGGATTGCTGGACAGCAATCCTCCTCCATTTGTTTTCTCATTGAATTACGCGGCACCTTTTTTACTTTGTTCACCTGAGTACCAGCTGCAGCGAACGCAATAGACGCTAAACGGAAGCGGCTTGTGCGAGCGCTAGTGAAAAAGACAGAAGAAGAAAAAGAAGAGCTGAGCGATATTGACGTGTCTTTTGCAACACAGATCGTCACACCAAGTAAGACAAAACGTATCGCGCCCAGTTCAGTGAACTGCTTATCAGTGAAGTGTCCAAGCGTCGGGTTCTTTGAGACGCGCAGCTCAAAGAGTTTAGGAACATCTGCTTGCTGCAAGCAACATTGGCCATCGCAACGGCAGAAAACGCTCATGTGAAATGAAACCTCGCGATCCGTGCCGCGGCGCCGCTAGCGGCAGCGATTTCGGCCGCGGAATCGCTGCATGTGAAACCCGCTTTAGGTCGGTGACATGAACAGGTGCGGTTTCTTTACTGGACTCACACAGTGGTGGAACTGACAAGCAGTGATTTATAGCAGCTCTTTTAGCAGGGAAAAACGGGTTTTGGAGCAGAGATTAACACTTTTGGAGCAGACAATTTTGAGCTTTCATGCCAGAAAGTTTTATACAATCTGTTCGAAACTGAGCCCGTAAAAAAAAACTGAAGTTATTGGAGTGTTGGGAGGCTGAAGTGTTATGCCTACAGAAGACCTGGCCTCTGCAAATATTTATTTATTTATTGAACAGTCATACGCTGGGAATTTCGTAGATGTCTCAATTAGCCTATTAGGAGTACCGATGGCATCTTCGGTCCGTGTTTGACGTAAAAAATATGTTTTTGCCTACTTCGTAGAGGGTTTCCATCGCGGTGTCGTAATTGTTGCGAGTTCGATATCAAACGGACACTTTTGTGTTGAATGTGTCTCACATTGCCCTCGCTCGTATTCAGCCTGCTGCTGGTCATAGAGCAGCTAAGCGGAGCACATAGTTACTCTAACCGATCACAAGTAGCACTAGCTATTTATTGCAATCGATGTGAGCACCGTTCGCAAAAGAACAGATAACTCTTCGTTAGGCATGTGCAAATAATGGATTTTGGGTTGGAAGCAAGCTCAAAGTGAGTAATGGTTTTGGCCGACTATGTTTTAATAGAATATTGAAGAGTTGTTGCACCTTTCTCCACGCCTTCTACTACGGTTACACCATGCTTAAACAAACATTCAGCTGAACTCGTGAAGGTCGTTCTTAACTGCCCACTCATGAGCTCTGTTAAATTTAATATAGCTATATTTATAAACTGTAGCTTCACAAAGTTTAGTACCTGCATTGGGATGGAAAGAAAACGACATAGTTGACATAAAATTAAACTTATAAAAGAGCCCGTCCATACCTAATTGAGGGTATTTATAAATCTCCTTCCTATATGAAAATATTTTCTTCAATTCTAAATTTTAAAAAAATCACAAATAATGAACGCAGGTTTTTAGAACGTGGCTGCCTAACATATACCTTTGCATAATTGCCACAGTTAAATTTCGATGATTTTTACTGCAATGTGATATCAACAATCACAGTTTCCTGTTGTTTTTCTTAATACACAAGGCGGGCACGTGCACCATACTAGTTTGAAGGTGTGTTTATCGCTTAAAGGAACCTTGAAACGATTTTGAAATCGAATTTCATCCATCACGCGTCGTAAAGGTCGGAAAAGAAAACCAAAAGCTTGAGGTACAGATAAGCATATCTTATGAGTTCTGAATGCGAAAGCATGCATACCGCTCGTCCGCTCCCTTTGTTGTCTGCTCGTCCGCTCCCTTTGTCAACTGCTGCGTACAAGCGCGTGCACGCTTCGGGATCTCGTAGGCCATGGCGCAGCGTCCAATGGGAGCCCCGTCGACGCGCGCCAGTCAATGGAACCGAAGGCGAATTGCTCCTATTGGGACCGCTGGATCGCGGAAACTCGCGCTTCATACTGATGACGTCAGCTCGTTCTATGAGACAGTTAATGCTTTCGCATTAAAACAGAAAAATAGAGCCAAAAACAGTTTTTGCTATAGAACGCCACGGCACATCAGCCAAATCCACATTGGCTATTGGATCAGAGCCTACTCACCGGCACCGAGATCATAAACAATAAATATCCGGCGAATGTTTCTTAGAAGCTTTATTGAAGACTATTCTGATCCACATTTTGTTAAATAATTAGTGATGGAACGGAAATCGGCGAATTTTATAACTCTCGGAGTTATGCGCCATCTATCATGTGGTTAACGAAGCAAGGAAAAAAAATCAGACTGCGCCTGCACGTGGCCGCCTGTATGCTGAAAAACGTCGTGTCGGTGGTGATGGTCGACGTGATGGAAACTCATCGTTCAGCGTAGAGCGCTATCCTTGACTGAATTCTCGTCGCGTGTCGCGATAATAACCCAGCACGTCCTAGAGGGGAAGGTCCATCTACTAGTGAGGTGATGTTGTGGCGGTACCCTCAAGACAGCAGAAACGCTCCTGCCGTCGTCTTTGTTTGCTTCGACTACAATGGTGCTTTCTTAGCATTTGTCTTCTCGAACATCACCCGGATCTCTTATTTCGCGCATTCCACGCCAGTGCTCAAGTTCGAGGTATGACTCATGCGTGCTGTATTTAAAGGCGATTATGAAGGACGCGAACTTTGATGCGTTTTCATAACCCGTGAAAAGTGATTAGTGTTAGAATTCCTTGAACGATCGCAACGTCTATGTGATCACGAAATCATATTTCTACGTTGCGATATTTCTGCTAAGATTACGTTCCCTTTTGCAATTGAAGAAAAGGCGTGTGGCGAGATTGGTACTATCAGTAAAGTCATGTTTTAAAGCCATGATCGTCCAAGTCGGCGTACGGCATCTTTTTCTTTTCTTTTTTCATTCACTCTGCCCTGCGAGCCTACCCTGACAAAATCAAAGTTAATAACGCTTGAGCCCATAGAAGACTCTGTGTATTTTCTGCTACACCAGTGAGTGACAGCGTGTCCCCTTCTTTTTATAGATACCGCGGAAACGGCTGACGGCGGCGGTGAAGCGGCTGTCGTGTGACGACCTGCTGCGCTTCGTAGCGGCGTATGAGACCGGTCCCATGCTGTAGCTGTAGCGCAGGATATATAATTGAATTTCGCTCAATGCGATGTGTCGATGGCTATCGCGGTGATGAGAGACGCCAATTCAGAAAATATTTCGGTGGCATCGGTGCCATCAGCGCAGTAATACTCTGTGGTAAAACCTACCGGCACATCCCGCAACGCTCCCATTCTCCTACGGCCCGGAGCGACAGCGAAGGGATCGTCGTCGCTTGATTCGTCGCTCGCCAAATCGCTTACATGCGGTTTATACTTAATTACCGCTAGACTGGCACCACATGTACGGTTGGCGCACGCTTCCATATTACCTCTCATACTTTTTATGATAGTGCATATTTTTTATTCGTGGCATTAGCTACATACCGTTTTAGAACAGACGGGTGCAAATAAATCTGCCATGGCTCTAATTACTGATGTTTATTCTTATTTCAGATGCCTTGAGGTACTATGTTATCCACCACCGGAACCCCGACATACCAGAAGATATGGAAAATCTCACCGACCGGCTGCGACTAATGAACAATATCGACACATTTTTTTAATTGTAAATATGTTTTTATGTTTATTTTCGCGGTCTGAAGTATGTGTATTTTTTGTGGAAATAAAGTGAATTTCATCCGTTTACGACCTTTGTTGTGAATATTACCAGTTAAACTGGTTTAACTGCATGGAGTGGACCAGTATACGCAGTAGTACAGTATTACCAGTATACACATTTTTACAGTAAGACCTGTATGCACAGTTTCACAGTAGGACTAGTATACACAGTTTCAGTTTGTCCAGTTCAACCAATTTAACCAGAGGCAATAAGCCTGTTTGAACTGGCCCAGTTTGCACAATTTTTCAATAGAGCGAGTGCCGTCGATACTCGGCAGAGGGTACACATCTTTTTTGTGTTATCTTATTTAATCTGCGGTAATCGACGCAGAAGCGCCATGATCCCTCCTTCTATTTTACTAAGGGCGACAGTAGAAGACAAACGACTTGACGAGGACTGGACAACGCTTTGTGACAGCATCTTATTAACTTCATGTTGAATAGCGCGGCGTTTGCTCGGTGACACACGGTAAGGACGGTGGTGTATTGGAGGTTTAGTACCGGTGTTGATTCGGTGAGTATCTGCATTTGTATGGTCAAGAGGATGACTTGGAAGGTCAAAGATGGTGTGCTACTTAGAAAGCAGGTCGTGACGTTGTTGGATCCAATCCTCGTCCAAAGTTGGATCAATCACGGTTGTAATTTGCGAGGGCAGGGCTCGATAGTGGCGTAGGGATGGTGCCTTGTGATAGTTCCTCGGAAGTGGCGGCGACGACACCATTGATTGTAGGGAAGCTTTGCGCAATAGTCGTACCTTTCTGTAAGATATGATGACTATGACCAATATTGACTACCCATACATCTGTGGCACCTCTTTGGATAGTTGCGACGCAGTGTGGTAGTGCAAGTTGCCTTCAAGCAAGATATTCATATTTGGTGTGAAAATGTCGTCACCGTCTTGGATCGAGTGGGTCGTTGTTACATTTATGGCAGCAACAGACAGGGAAGGAATGCGTTATGTCTCAAGATAACATAATCTGGACGCAACTAGTCAGAAACGTTGAAGGACTCACTGGTATGGAGCTTAATCTCGCCTTCGGCACAGTCGATGGGGGCCGAATGTGAGGAGAGAAAGTCCCAGCCGAGAATGATCTCGTGGGGACAGGTTATAAGGACTGTAAAAAGGACGAAGGTAGTCTTAATGTTAACAATTATCCGAGCGTCGCACATGCCATGAGGCGAGATAATTCCACCATCTGAACCGCGGAGCGTTTTCGTGTAAGGTGGCGTCAGTACTTTTCGTAAGCGTTGTCGGAGGTCTTCGCGCATAATGGAAATTGCGGCTCCAGTGTCGACAAGGACTATTGCGCTAATGCTGTCAATAGAAACCATGAGTAGATTATGAGATGTAGCGACGATATTGTGTAGAGGATGTGCGACTATAAGCTGTGATGGAGCCTCACCTTCTAAAGCTGGATGGTTCAGATTTCCGAAGATTAAAGATCATGGGATGGCGAGACGGGGCGGCGAACGTATGGTGACAGCTAGTGATTGGCGGCCACGCGGGGACGGAGGGCAAGGGTTCCGCGATGAGAGATTAAATATTGCATCTTCGTCTGGGAGGCTAATAGAGTGAGAAACGAAGTTTCGGTAGCTATAACGACCTTCAATGGCGGGTAGAAACGTCCGGTTGTTTCGTTGTCGGTTTTTCCAGCAATTTCGGCAGTAGCGGGCGACGTGACCAGCCATACTGCAGATGAAACAAATGGGTCGGTTGTCGGGGGTCCTCCACGTGGCGGGATCTCGTCGGTGGGATGATCTGAAGGGAGGCGTCGCAGTTGAAGTTCACAGGCGCAGCATTCGGGTGTATGTGCCTGTTGATCAAGGGCTGGTCAAAGTCTTGGACGTGGCGAGCCGCAGAACTCTTCATTTCTTGCCTAATGACAGTTTTAACGGCGGCGACAGATAACTGGTTAGTCTTTGAGAGGGGGAACGGGAAACACCGTCAGCGGGTATCATCACCTCCAGTTCTCGGAGGACGATTTTCGTGATGCGCTCTGTGTTAGTATCACAGTCTTCACAAGATGATGTTGCCTGGGTGTTTGGCAAACGGTTGACTTTGTCCGCTATGCTGCGAGTCTTTGCAACTTCAAACCTGCGGCACTCTTCGGGGACGTCGTCAACAGCCGGGCAATCCTTAATGACAAGTAGCTGGAATGCATCGTCTGCGATGCCTTTGAAGATGTGTTCCATCCGTTCGATTTCTGACATTTCGGGGTTAGCTTTCCGGCACAGAAATAGGACGTCTTGGATGTAGTTCACATATGATTCGGTCGATGTTTGGACCCTGGATGCCAGCTTTCGCTTGGCCGAGATTTGCGACCGATTGGACGTCTGAAGAGGTCTTGAAGCGTGGCTTTGCAGGAGTCCCACGGTGTGAGTTCTTCTTCATTTGTTTCAAACCATGTTCGGGCGGTATCATGTGAGTAGAATATGATATTCGCGAGCATGATAGTGCCATCCCATCGGTTAGTGACACTTACTCTTTCGTAAAGGTCGATCCTGTCTTTGACTTCCTGGTCTCCGGTGCCGGTGAAAAGGTCTCCTGTGCCGGGCTCATACTGAGTGGCGGCACCGTTGCAACTCGCGATGGGGCCAGTCACCGGAGATTCGGATTCGCGCTGATTCAGACGTTTCAGAACTTTTCGGACGAAGATTCGGAAGATTCGGAGGTTCGGTTGGTTTGGTCGTCACTCGTCGTTGGCTTTTTATCATTCGCGAACACAAATCAGTTCTTGTTTATTTACAGCGTTACTGAAGAGAAACGGGTAGCCCGTCGTTTTGTTTCGTGCCCATAGTGCGTACCTACAATCTTCGACCTCCGCCGTTGGCGTCGAGAGCGATTCTCGGGGTCTTCTTGCTTCGGGGACCCATAGGAGTAAGGCTTCGTTAACGCCCCAACATTTTGGCCAGGAATTAGGATTGACTGAGTACTAATTTAATTCATTTTAAGCTTTCTTATTATACGGGTGTCGAACGCAATTTGGAAGCTTAATGTGTAGTCGATTATACAGGTATAATAAATACCTGAGTAAGCAACGGATTCATCTTTTTTTCCGAAGAGTGTGGTATGGTGGTGTGGTCTGGCAACGTTCCGAATCTATCCGAACCGTCGGAATCGCTAGAAGATTCGGACAATTATTCGAACCTTTCCGAATCTCCATATTTAGGTCAGAATCTCGGTTCGGAAAAAAGCTCGTCCCATCACTGTACTCTGTTTCTCCTTATGATGTATCGCAGGAAAGGCTACAAGCGCGAGGTCCTTGCTTTAGGACACATCTCGGCGGCACAAGCTCTCGTGCAATAAGGGCAGCTGCCTACGCTTTGAGCTCGAGCTTCTAGCCTTCGTTGCGGTACAACATAAGGTGAAACGGAGTATAGTTGCAACCCTTTCTGAAACGTCTCCACGACACGCCTTCCTAAAGTGTACGCGATCAGCCTCGTGCGAAAGTGGAAGCAACAGCACCGTACAAATAGGAAGAAACGGATGCTGCCAATGATGACGATCATTGCCTAGGAGAACAGGGCACGTATTGCCATCTTGAGACACGTGTGGCAGGCGCGCCGGCGCGTTGTGGGACGCCTGAAATAAAATCTCGCTTCGTGAGACCATAACGACTATTCGGAAATTACTCGAAAAATATTCGAGACTTTTAAAAATTATTATTCGATTCGATTAACGAATCTAATAGCGTAATATCTGATTCGTTATTCGAAAATTTCGGATATTCACACACCCCTATTCATTAGAAATATAATGGCAGCAAAATAACGTTTGCGCCGGTTTTATTTGTTTTATTTTTAATTTGAATACTTTACGAATTGGGCATAAATAGTGCGTTTTAAAGCGAACTACTGCCAGTCGCTCTACGTTCGGTGCCCTTGGTGGCCCAGCAACTTTGTCCGTCGCGCGACTGGCTTCTGCGTTCATGTGTTTTGAATACACAAATATCGTCGCGTATCGCCAGGTGGTGCGTGAAGGAGGGAACGCATGAGCAGCAAAAACAGGTGCCGCTCGCTGATTCCCATAGCAACAGCCCAGGACGCTGTGAAGTGGACTTGTGCCAAGACGCCACGTCACAGCGCGCGCGCTAGTTGCCATGAAAAGTGCCGCGAGGCGCCCGTTTTCGTCACTCATGTGTTCCCTGCTTCATCCGGAGCGCCGCGCGGCACCCAGTTTCACCGCTCATGTGTCACCTGCTTAAAAGCGCTGCAAGCGCGACGCGCGGGCGCGTTGTCACGTGGTCTCTCTTTTTATATTTCGCGGGCTTTCTTTTCAGGCTAATAAAAAGAAGCGCGCTAAGTGAATCATGTAGGAAACACCTTAATCGCCTGTTTCTCAATGCGCTCCACAGCCTTGCAATTCACACTTCGGATCTTAAACAAATCATAAAATATTGGCTAATTAGTCTTCACTAACTAATTAACTGGGCTCACAACAAAATTCGCACTTTTTCAAAACGCGTTGTAACAATATACAGTTGGTTTCACTCTCGCAGAGAGCTCCTTTTTTTTTTTGAAGATTTGTGCAGGTTCTCTGGGACACCCTGTTAATATATATTCGTAATCTTGCCCCTAAGTATCCCTGAGCTGCTCCACGTTCTCCGTTGGCCAAGGCGCTATTCGGCGTTGCCATCATCTCATCTGCGGCAACCATCACAGATATATTTTAACTTTGTGGTTTTTAGTTTATATCGAAGCACCGACCGTTCATTTTTTCTCAAAATGTGACGACATATCTGAGCCTGGCAGAATATTGCTGTAATATAGTATTCATTGCTGCATAATACAACGATGCGGTTGTTGCATGACGGGCACGCATGACCGGCGCGTGATCTCTGAGGTGCGCGAGCTGAGCTCGTTCTCCTGTGATCCGATCATCGGCAACCAGCCATGGTCGTTGAAGAACGCCAGTCTCTATTAAAGAAGTACGTTGCCGCTATGACTCTGCTTGCCTAAGCTGTAACAATTGTGATACAGGGGATACATCGTAAAAGTATTTCACTACTGAGATACAAATATAGTTGTCAAACTTATCTCGATACAGAGATACAGACACTCGAAAGTACCTCTAATATACTATCGCGATACATTTGTGTATGAATGCTGCCCTGCCCTTGCCCGAACCCATTAAAACACAGTGGACCGTACCTCTCGCGTTATGGGTTTATTAGTCAAATTGTCTGAAAATTATGCCAATGCTCAACAATATTGTCAGAAATAATATATGGGGTTAGAAAGAGTTTCAAACTTTTGAAACCGTGAAGAGGACTCAAAGTGGCGGTTGTCCTTGGCATACTCGGCGCAAAAGCAGGCGCATCGATGCCAGCCCCTGTAAAGATGCTGCCGACCAGAGTCATTTAATAAGCGGAAAATCGAGACGTCATCATCCAGAACAGGGTACTTTTATTGGGCTAAGAAGGGACATGAGACTAGTTCGAACAGTATCCTTGAATTATGTGTTAATAAGATGCAAAAATGTTTACTTCGGTATACGACCTCGAGTTACCATAGCAACCGAGCGTTCAATAGTTTAATTACCATTTCCATGCAACCAAAAAAATTACCCAGCAAAAAAAAAAAAGAAAAAATGGCGAGCAAAGTTTTCTGTTTTTTTTTGCGTCTTTTTTATGGAAATAAATTTTGCTACGGTAAAGAAGAAGAAGAGGAGGCAGTCAGGTTTCTTCAACGGTTCCGGTGACCAAGTAGTCAAAGACTGGACTGGATTGACCTTTAAGAACGCCTAAGCATACATGACATATGGGAAAACACCATAACGTTGGCCAATGTGTTTTTTTGTTTAAAGGACACGGCCCGTGTGTGCTTCATCACGAACGAGGGGGATATCACATCATGGAATATATGCAAGACTAAGCTGATTGACCTCTTCGGTCGTCCCACTGGCCGGAAGCTTGCAGCCAAAAGAAAGCTAGCCTCACGCGCCCAGTTATCTACCGAATCGTACATGAGTTGTATTCAAGACATCCTCTCTTTGTCTTTGTGCCGAAAGGCAAACCCCGAGATGCCTGACGCTGAGTCTCCTACATCCCGTAACGAATCGCTGATGACGCGTTCCAACTGCTCATCATTACGGACTGCACAAAGGTTGAACACGCTGTAAGCGAATGCTGACGCTTCGAAGACGCAAAACGTCGCCACATCGTTCATTACTTTGCCGGACTACCCAACTTGACCGCCACGTCTTCGTGTTTGGACACTCGTTCCACTACTGACAAGATAACCAAAATTGTTCGCAGAGGGCTAGAAGCATTGATGCCGGCAGAAGCTTCTATCTGTTTTGTAGCCGACCCGAAGCAAGCCGTTTCAATATACGTCGTCCTAAGCGTTATCCGACAGGAAATGAATAGGGCTACTCAGGCCCACAAACGACCGCTGTTCTAACCACCACAAGACAATCACTCGCAACATGACAACTCCATAAATAACCCCTATCGCGACTCAAATCGCTCACGTCGAGACCCGGCAGCACGGAAATCCCCAAAACAAGCCGATATGCTTCCACTGCGAATATGTTGGTCATATTGCTCGCTACTCTCTCAACCGAACTAATCCGCCAGCCCGATTTCCATCGATTAGCCGTGGACACCAGTAATACAGGGTTTACTGACCAGTCTACACTCCTCGTCCTCCAGCAGATGATCCATCCCTACACGAACCTCCCCGTTTCTCTCGCTCCCCGTTTCTACGCCGCCGACAGTCCTTGTCGTCTGTTCCCCGTCACTCAATGTCGCCGTCCCGTCTCTAACACCCACAGGAAAACTGAAGCCTGCAGCTTCGGGAGGTGAAGCTGCATTAATGGCCAGAACTACGAATTGTCACAAGAACAGAGAACCAACTGCCCATTAATGTCCAGGAAATTTACATAAACACTCTAATCGACGCAGGGCTGCAATTTCTGTCATGCGTGAAGAAATCAACGTCGCTTGAAGGAAGTGCTTACGCCGCCAGACGCCTCCAAAGTACTACGGGTTGCGAATGGAGCCGTTATCGCATCAGAGGGTATGTGCAATGCCCGTATCACGTTCTGTGACCGAACAATTGCAGTACTCTTTACCGTGATCTCTCATTGCTCTCATGAGATAATTCTGGGTTGGGACTTCATTTCTCGTCACACAGCACTAATCGACTTTGCCCTAGGAGAGATAGAGCTTGATGTCGCCCACTTCTACGATACCACAGAAATAATGAAGCCACGCTTATGTTGTGCAGACTTCTGTAGGAGTCAACCGCTTATAGCTTTCTCTATCAAGGTCTCTACTAGCAAGCCCTTGCCGGACGGGGATTACATCGTTACGCCAACCTATATATCTTTTTAGGCAAACACCTCACCGTTCAAGCTTCTACCGTTTCTATCTCTTACTCGACCACTTTCCTACTTGTCACCAATATTGGTCACAGTCAGCAGACAATACCAAGCGGAATATGTTTGGAACTAATGTCCCCCTTGCACAAAACTACTTTGTCTGCCGTCGTCGATGATCTGTTAACAGTCGATTTTCCATGTCCACCGTTGTCACTTCAAGCTGATCAAGTTGCGCATATGCTAGGCCAGACCTTGGACAATTCAAGAAAAGATAGACTTCAAGAAGAACCTGAAGAAGTTCAAGCCATCTTTGATTTTGCACGTCATTCTCTGGGCCGAACAATCTTGGTGTCTCAAGTCATTAAAACTGGCAAATAAGCCTCCCGTTTACCATCAACCGTCTCAGCGAGTGAACGTAAAATAATAGGCACAGAAGTCGAGAAAAGGATGTTAAAATGTATCGTTCAGCCCTCTTCCAGCTCATAATCCTCCCCATTAATTTTGGTTAAAAAAACAACAACAACACGCACCTTGGCGTTTTTGTGCTGTCTATCATGGCCTAAATAAGATAACGAAAATAGACGTGTACCTTTTACCACGAATTGAGGATATATTGCACTGTGTTCACGGCGCCGAATACTTTTCTTCAATTGATCTTCGCACAGGATAGTGCCAAATTAATGTCGATGAAGCTGACAGAGAAAGAAGTGCATCCGTCACTCCACAGGGCCTGTACGAATTTAGAGTCATGCCATTCGGACTGCGCAACGACCCGGCGACCTTCGAGCGCATTGTGGATTGCCTCCTTGCAGGCCTAAAGATGGACTACTTGTCTATGCTACCGGGACGACGGGATCATATTATCCTCGTCATTTACACCACACCTGCAACGCATACCTTATGTACTTGACTCGATGTAACATCCAACATACACCACGCATCCTTTGTGCCCACCACACATGCCCTTTCAACAACTTTATGTTGATCTTCCCGGCCCCTTCCCTTCTACATCATCCGGAAACCGATGAACCGCTTTTGCTATCGATCACGAAACTCGTTCTGCTCTCACAAAGCCTCCGCCTGCAGCCTCGGCCGCCGATTTTGCCCAGTTTATTTTAGAAGTAATCCTCAAGCAAGGCGCTCCAAGGAAATTTCTAACTGACCGCGGACGCTCTTTTACATCCCGAGTGGTCGATTAAATGCTACGTCTTTGGTCATTTGTACACAAAACAACAATCGCTTACCACCCTCAGACCAGCGGCTTTACAGAACGCCTATATCGGACAATAACTGACATACTATTCATGTATGTTTCTACCGGTCATCGCAACTGGGAGGCAACTCTTCCCTACATCGCCTTTGCTTTCAACTCCTCTCGCCAAGACACCACAGGATATTCGCCTTTTTTCTTCCTTTTCAGCAGAGAACCGGCCCTGATGCTGGATTTTCTATTTCCACTTTAAGATTTGGCTACCAACACTGCATACAAACCGCCAGCTACAAGTTGCGCCAAGGAAGCTAGACAATTGTCGCGTCCACGTACTCTCCAATCACAGGAACGTCAGTGTGCTCCGTATGCTCAATCTCACTAATCCGTGACCTATTATCCCGACGACCTCGTCCTTGTCTGGACGCCGCAGCGTCGAGTGGGACTTTTCAAAAGTTACTATCCCGCTATCACGGCCCTTAGAGAATCCTCAGGCAAGACAGTGACTTTACATATCTCGTCGAGCAAATCAGTCCACACCATGACGGGCACCAGAAAATAGGCGACACCGTGCATGTCGTTCGGCTCAAGCCAACATTTCTAAAACACTCAGTTGGGAATCTCACCCTTGAAAGCGGTACCGCTCGCGTCCACCGAGACCCAACTTAATACGATAACAGCGCCACCCTTTAGTGACTAGTCAAAACATGAAAGTTCATTTATATTGCTACTACAAAAAGGCATTGCCAGATGGCGGCATCGGCCCATGCGCGATAAAGCCCCTCGATGTGTTTACGTTTGTCTAGCAAGTAGCGTCAAATGCGCGAGCGCACGAGGCCCATGTCTCGAGCGGCCCTTGGAAGCAAATGGCAGCGCAGCACTGAAATGAGCGGCCCTTGGAAGCGAATGGCGGCGGAGCACGCGCTCGTGGCACGTGTCTCGCGCGTTTCTACAACAATGATTGGCGGTACTTGTAAAAGTCCTTTATCAAGGGGCTTTAATGCGCGACTCGACCTGAAACGATACGTGCAGACAGGCAGTTCCCGGAGTGGCCGCTGCGGGAGAAATGGCGGTGTTGCGATCGCCATTAGTTCGGTTCGCGAGTACGGATCGAAGCCATTTTTTCAAAGCAGGCTCTATGGAAGCTTTCCAACTAAGTTGGGAAGCTGCCATAGCTGCCAACTAAGTTGTTCTAGTAACGTTGGCTCAAGCCCAAGCCCTCTGCCTTCTCCCATCCCTCGAACGACGAGACGTCATACTTCCCGAGGAGAGTAATAGTACGGCAAAGAAAAGGACGCACTCAGTGAAAAATAAAGAGAAGCAATAGGACGTTTTCTCTGAACCCATCTCATTTGTCACTCTTGCAATATATTACTTATATTCACGTAATAAAATATAGGATTTTGAACAAAAAAATGAAAAAGGGCATCACTGGAATTTTGCTAATGCACTCATCTAAAACGTAAATGTAAAAGGTTTTGCGAACCATGCATAATGTACCTGTGCTTCAAACGTTTGACGATTGCGGTAGGTTATTTTGCTTTTGGGTTGAGGACAGACCTAGATCAGTGAATGGGACACGTGACAGCTAGATTTTATATGACAACCAGAAAAGAAATGTGTTGACACTCAATGTACTTCTAAATGCTTACAACAAAAAAATTATATTTTAACATTTAATGATGTTACCATGAGCGCTAACGCTTGTACAAGTGGGTATCGAAAGGCATTCTCATCTAGTTGTGCTGTGCATTCCAAGAAAATAAAAATATATATGGTAATAAGACTCAAACAAATATAACGTGCGTATCACATAATATTTGAACTAAAAAACGCGGTTGCGCCACTATTCTGATGATGGCAGAGCGCCATTCAAATATTGACACATATGGGTACGTTAATGCCACCTTAACAGCTCTTTTTCCATTGCTGTGGCTTCTCTGCACATCGACGACCTCCAATAAAGTTAACTTACGAGCATACCCGTCTTTTGAAGACTCCTGTTATTGCGTATTAATCCATACGGTCGTCGGAAACAACGCTTAACCGTAATGACCAATCTGTGCTATACCACGTTCCGCAGCACCGCCGCCGAAACAATGACACTGTGGCTAGGTGATTTACAGATTATGTGAGTTGCTCTTTATAGTTGTGTCGATTTCTATATCATTTTTTTTTGTAATACGCCACACGCATGGGTGATAGTTCGAGGAATACCTTGTACTATGAATACCAACCCAAGTGCACTTCAGAAATACGAGCGGAGAATGTGTAAAATTTATTCTTTGTACAAGTTAATGATGTCCAAATTGTTCTGTTAGAAACACAGATCTGCACCTAAGCTCTGACTTGAGTATGCATTTAAGGAGACTGTATTTGATTGTAACTATCTACATTGTAAGACGTATTCAGCTTGAGCATCATAGTTTTACCCTGTTAATTTCACTCACAGGGTGAACCTTGCGTTACAGTAGGATGCATCTTACTAAAAAGTTGTTTTGCCTGTATGTTTAGACAGTGGAAAGTTAGCCACAATGGGCGTCTGTTGTCTGTGACGTTGATGAGAAATTTTGCAAATGCAGTACGTGTTCTGGCCTCAGATATTCAGCGTGCATTATGCTGTAGTGATACATGTCCACACGTCGGTACGATGTTCATCCAGGTCGATATGGCATGTGTGAGAATGGAACTCAGGATCTTTGGGTTCTGCAGAGCGTGGCTTCGCTCCACTGCTCTGAGCTGCGGCGCGTTAACACACCCGGTGACCGATCCCTCCGATTTAACTGCTAAGTTATTGTAAAAGCTAAGAACAATGCCCAACACTAGTCGTCTTGGTGACCTATTGTTAACGTGAAATAACAAAAAGACGACTGCGTGCTCTAGCCGCATCGATCTCTATACTCACCTGCAAAATTTACGAGGATAGATGCTACACTATTTGGCCACGATGCGTCCAATCGATTGAAATTAAACATTTACATGAGTTCGAAGAAGAATATACCAGAATTTTGTTCTCCAATCGAGGCCGCCAACATTGCAAGAGCTGCGATGGCGAGAACACGCCAAGGGAGTCGCATTAAAAATGCCACGTTCGTCCTGCGTTCGTTATTGACTGGGTGCTTTCTACTTCCATCTCTCATCTCTGATGTCGGAGCAGCGACATTTTAGACGAGGGGGTGAAAGGGACACAGCATTTTGATTTATATTAACGGTGTGGACCTTGGAACACTTTGTAAAACAAGTCTTTCACTTGAGAATTTTTAGGAATTGTGATACAATTCCGGGCTAGTTTCATACACATCAATACGCCAGTTTTTGGTTTAAGGGTCTGAGGTGGTTCCCATAAGTACTAATGTCTCTCGAGCGCGAAACACGAAACCATGCCTCTTCGCAAAAAATTAGTCAGTTACCCGCCAAAAAGCTTCTCAAAATAATTTAGTTATTGAGAAATCATTAATTGGTATTGAAGTAATTTTGAATTGTGGTGAATATTTTGGCAGTCTCGTGAACGCTGCCTTAAACTACTTTTCTAAATATCAAATAATAATAGCGTAGACTGGTTGCACATACACAATTTAGCAGTACTGTCGCGGCGACCTTTATCGCAATAACACCGCTACACCAAAACAGCCTCTGGGAGTGGCCACCGATAAATATACTAATTAGCTTTGTGTTTGTTCGGAACCGCCTCGTTGCATACACGCAGAGAGCGTATCACCTCTACGTGAGTGATTTTAGGAGACTCAGATCGTAACTACTGAAATTTGGATTGTGGAAGCCTGTCAGTGACATGCTGGACCACAGGTGGGTCTTAAAAACGAACATGTAAAAACGCGGAGGTTGGCCCCTGTGCTTAGTGTTCAAGAATGAATGAACACATTTAGGGATATAAACGTTTTTTTTTTGCCAATTTAAACAGAATCGCGAGAAGCTGTTAAACCAGCCTAAAATAAAAAAAGGTGTAAGATCCTCGACTTAGCCAAACCTCAACTTGAACTAAATCAGAATCACAAAGAAACTATCGCGCTGTAGACATGGCACAACATGGGTCCTGTCGCAAGAGCAAGATACTCTACCTGTATTTCCGTGTTCTAGACAAAGGGAGTATTTCGGGGACCTGACATGACTTCCCCACCGCTAAAACATGACCTATTAAAACCCCTTGGTGCGAGCGAAGGATATGGAAGGGTGCCAACATTGTGTATTTGAGACTTCTGCGAGCATCATCTTTTAATTGTCGCTCTGAGAGGCAATTCACGTCAAGAAAACAAACGGCAAAAGAAAATGAAATAAGAGCAAAATATGACGTCATTTGGAGCATGTTATTCAGAATAATGGGTTTGTTTGTTCGAGTTGACGCAGCTGTGAGGCACCACTTATAATTCATATTTTGATGAGCCCCGAAAAATACATCATACAAGGGAACATTTAGTCTGGTGTAATAACTTTCTAAACCAAAAGGCAAAAAAAAAAGGATTAAACGTTCCATAACACCTGCAGGTTTGGTGTAAACAAGTTAGACCCTTACGCCATGCAATCATAAGCTAAACTACCCTATACACGAGCGCCGTTGGCGTGGTTTGTTGGTAGAGGGCACATGTCCTTTACGTCGAGTTTTTTCCCACCTCCATCAACCCAAACTCCAGGTCTTAGTATGCTGCTTTGCTTTAGGCTCTTCACATATTCTGAATCAATCACATCTCATTAGACAAAGAAGTGTATATCTGACATGATTAGCAGAAACATTGTAACGACTCTGAAAAGGAGTACATTGGTATTTGGTCAATGACTAGGCTTGATAAATAAAACGAATCTTGATCTACTACCTCAACACACGGAGAAAACTAAAGGACTAAGCTTTAGCCCTGCAAAAGTTTTTTTACGAGTTCCAACCATGCTGAGACCACGATAACTTCGCGAGAAATTTGAGACTACTTGAATACTTCTTAGAGAGGCTTTGAGCTCCAAAATCAAGTAACAACGTCCAACGCGCGTTTAACGCCAAAAACTAACCGCGACAGTGGCGTTGACTTGTATATTGCCACTGTAAAAATAGATATCCCCCCCCAAAAAAAAAAAAAAACATTTCCCGAGTACCGGGCGAACGTTATTACAAACATTTCAGACAACTTGCCTAATACATTATGCATTAGGAATGACCTATCTATATAACAAGCTGATAAAGGGAAGACAATTTCGATTCGTAGTAGCGCAAACTATAGAGGAGAAGGATATTGCCAACTCAAAGATTCATAATGCTGACTGAAACCTGAGACTGTGGTTTGAAAAACGGAACACCCGTGAAGGAGAAAGAAAATGGGACCGGCAATGTCTCAAATTCAGCTACAAATTTTATTATCTCTACACCTTATATACCGGTTCCCCGAACGCCGCTATTGCCACAACGAATGATCACTGAACCGCAAACAAAACACGAGAACCACAATACACCGAACCGCAAACGATAGACCAGAACCAAAGGGAAGCGTGCCCTATCGTTTCCACCTTCACCCAGTACACCGAGTCCAAAATAGAAAAAAAAGAAACACAAGGTCGTTACCACCGCACCCGGAAGGATCCCGAACCGGACAATGCATTACAAGCACTGGGAAACATACAATGACCGTTTCTAGCTTCACCTTCCCCCTTACAGGAATCACAGAGTCGCCATCAATGACCCCCTGTTATGGACCTGCACCGAGCATGGCAAAGCAACTTTGTCGAAGCAACCCCCCCCCCTCTAACTTCCCCCACACTAGGTTTTACATTCAAAATAACTTTTTGGACTCACTTCTAAGTTGCAATGTCGCTTGGCTGATGCGATTTCTCGACGTTTTTATGCGAACAGTTTATCGCACAACACGTCTCATCTCCTCACGCTCTTTTTGTACGATATCTGTTTCTGACCAGTTTGCTGTACATTCATTGCATTCCTGGAGATGCGTCGGTAAATTTAGAGTTTGAAGCGTTAATCCGTTCATTCCGCTTATGTTCTGTTAACCTATCGCTTATGCATCTTGAAGCTTTACCAATATGTTTAAAGCCGCACTCCAAGGGAAATTCGCACACTACTCCAATTACACATGAAACAGAGCTCTCGCGATGATTTTTTTTGTACATTCTATTTGCTTTTCTTCAAAGGGGTCAGTTTCGCTAATTTGAAGTCACATGTAAAACAATGTCAACCTCAAATCTCTCTGCACATGCTTTCCAATTATGTGAAATTGCGTGAAAATACTGCATGGCAGCCCGTCGGTTCTTAACACTCCCATTTTCTTGCTTATCTTTGATCTGCAGTGCAAGTTGCTGTTTCATGAAGGCTTTTTGATGCTTTTTGATGGCCGGGACTTGCCAGCCTTTCCCATAGTCTTCTTACAGACTGCTCCATGTAATGGGTGTATGACCTTTGTAGCTTGTTCTTTGTCAGAGGCTTCAGTGCCGCTGCCTTTACAATTTTAGAATCACAACTCACCTTCGACAGAACAGGTTTTGGCGCCTGCTTCCTGTATTACCAACACAGCCTTTTGCCTATATGGAAGCGTAAAACCAAAAATTGAATGACCTTCTCCTCCGGCATTTCCACAGTGAATCGCAGCTCCGGAGCCGCTGAACGTTTTACATTTTGTTGGGAATCCGATAAGTGATCTTGGAAAGTGCACACAAGTATGCAGTCGACATTTCTCCTAACAAGGCCTACATCAAGGGGCAACTCTTTCATCTTCTCAGCAACAACTCTGTCTAAAGTACTGAGGTAAAACTAGGCCACAGTGGCGCGACCGACGAGCTTATGCAGAAACCTTCCTGCTGCACGTACGTCCGTTCATCATACTCAATAGCTGTTGATTGCAGGTATTGATCCAGAATTGTGAAAAAACCAACTACCGACACTCCGCCATCTTTTACTGAAATTTCACTGGGTTTAGCTCTAACAGTTTTTCATCGTCGTCATCAGTCTTTTCTTTTTAAGATAATAATACATATCCTTTATGTCCATTGAAAGCACTGAACACTTTCTACCGTGATTGCTATTCATGACAGTGATCAGCTCTCGATTATTTCTTAGGGATAGTGAATGATCCAAGGTCCTAACCACGTTGGAGAAAATTAGAGACGATCCTCTGCCAAGTACCAATTTCATTTATAACAACTCGGCGGGGCATGCCAACCTTGTGGTCCTTCAAAAAGATTTAAAACATAAAGTCGTCTTGGACTGGGCCATGATGCTTTTCACTATACTTTCCTTTTCCTCATCTTTTAGTACGTTAGAGATGTCTCTTCAACTTTCCTTAATTTCCTTTTCATTCCGGGGAGAACGACCCCAAAGCATCCTCTTTTTTCTCCGGAATACCTGCTCCATGATGATAGCAAATCTACCGGACTTATCTGTTTCGAGGAGTTTCAAGAACTTTGATTCCAACTCCTTCTTCACCATGTTTACATCTTTGAAATTCCTGCTCTCAGACGGGTATTCGCCCCCAACTCTTTTCCTAATCTTCCCACAGTTTGGTCGACAAAATATACTCTTTCATCGTGATTCACGTAGCGTGCAACGGTCTGGACCGCGGAAAACAGATCCAGTCTAGAAGGCTTTACACTCATACAATACTTGGGACCTTTTACAAGATTGCTTTTGTTCTTTCCTAAATCGGTTCCTTACAAGGGTTCACTGCACCTGGTTGAGACTCCGAAACTACCTGGCCATACCTCCAAACGTCAGGAACAGTTACATACCGTAGTTTCATCATCTTGATCGAGTTCAAAGCATACCAACTTTTACATACGAGGTTGTACTGCACCTTCTTGACATTGTCCCAGTGTCGATATTCCTTGCTTGTCCTGAATTTTTCGCCCAGGAGGATGTCCCACAGTCTGTCGCACGCACTCCGTAGTTCGTAGATCCTCTTGCTTGCTGCTTCTATGTGGGTCCTGAGAACTGTTTTCTACTTCGTTCTCTAAGGAGGTTGCCTGTTGAAAAGATGCTTGAAAAACAGCGGATTGAGGAAGTTCTTCCAAAGAGATTGCCCAAACCAGATTACATCTGCTTCCAGATCCGCCAATCGTTGTCCCAAACTTTCCAGTGTCACATACGCTTGACAAACAAGCAGAGACGACGACGACGACGGGAGAAAGTATATATGAAAGAAAGGTACTAGACCTGCTTTGGCTAGGATCAATGAAAAAACTGTTAAAGTGCAGGCGAGCTGGTGTAAGTTATACATGATGATTGAAACTTGACAGTATGGTTTGAAAAACAGAACACCCATGAAGGAGGAAGAAAAAGGGAGCGTCTCAAACTCATCTACAAACTTTGTTGTTTCTACGCCTTACATGCCCCTCACCCGAACGTCGCCACCACCACAACGGACGATCCCCGAACCGCAAACAATACACCAGAACCAGAACACACCAGAAACAAAGGGATGCGTGCCCTATTGTTTCCATCTACACCAAGTACACCGGGTTCAAAAGAGAAAACAGGAACACAAGGTCCTCACCACCGCACTCGGAGAGATCCCGAACCGCAAAATACGTCACAAACACTGCGAAACATACAATGACCGTTTCTACCCCCCCCCCCACACACACACACACTCATCTGAAACATGAATCACACACAGTCCCCACCAATGCCCCCCCCCCCCCCGGCGTTATAAACCCGAACCGAACATGAAAAAAAAAAAACTTCTGCGAAGCAATTGCGCCTTTTTCTAACTTCACCCCACACAAGGTTTTGCAGTCGAAGGAACCTTTTGGACTCACTCCCAAGTTGCAATGACGCTTGGCTGTTGCAGTTTCCTGATGTTTTTATGCAAATAGCTTCTCGCACAACACGCCTCATCTCCTCACGCTCTTTGTGTACGATTTCTGTTTCTGACCAGTTTCCTGTACATTCCTTGCATTCCTGGAGATGCCTGGCTAATTTAGAGTTTGAAGCGTTAATTCGCACATTCCGTTTTTATTTTGTTAACCTATCGTTAATGCATCTTTCAGTCTAACCAATATGTTTAAAGCCGTACTTCAAGGGAATTTCCTGCACTACTCCACTTACACATGAAACAAAGCTCTCGCGATGCTTTCCTTTACAATCTTTTTGCCCTGCTTCAAATAGAGTCCGTTTAGCTAATTTGAAATCAGATGTAAAAACAGTGTCAACCCTAAATCTCTGTGCACACGCTTTCAAGTTATGTGAAATTGCGGCGTGAAAATATGGGATGGCATCTCTTCGCTTCTTAGCACTCCGCTTTTCTTGCTCTTCTTTGATCTGAAGAGCAAGTTACCGTTTCATGAAGGCCTCTTAATTTCCGGCACTCTCCAGCCTTTCCCATAGTCTTCTTACAGACTGCTCCATGTAATGGGTGTATGACCTTTGTAGATTGTTCTTTGTCAGAGGCTTCAGTGCCGCTGCCTTTACAATTTTTGGAATCACAACTCACCTTCGACAGAACAGGTTTTGGCGCCTGCTTCCTGTATTATCCACACAGCCATTTGGCTATATGAAAGCGTAAAACCAAAAATTGAATGACCTTCTTTTCCGGTATTTCCACAGTGAATCGCAGCTCCGGAGCCGCCGAACGTTTTACATTTTGTAGGGAATCCGATAAGTGATCTTGGAAAGTGCACACAAGTATGCAGTCGACATATCTCCTAACAAGGCCTACATCAAGGGGCAACTCTTTCATCTTCTCAGCAACAACTCTGTCTAAAGTACTGAGGTAAAACTAGGCCACAGTGGCGCGACCGACGAGCTTATGCAGAAACCTTCCTGCTGCACGTACGTCCGTTCATCATACTCAATAGCGGTTGATTGCAGGTATTGACCAAGAATTTCTGAGAAAACCGTCTACCGACCCTATCGTCTCTGACTGAAATTTCACTAGACTTAGATCTAACAGTTTTTCACAGTCGTCATCAGTCTTTTCTTTTCAAGAGATTAATATAATTTATGTTTCAGATCAGTGGAGGGGGAGGCGGGGGGGGGGTGATGCTTGAAGCGGTCATTGTGTGTTTCCCAGTGCTTCTGGTGCATTATCCGGTTCGGGATCTTTCCGTGTGCGGTGGTGACGAGCTTGTGTTTCTGTTTTCTATTTTGGACCCGGTGCACTGGGTGAAGATGGAAGCAATAGGGCACGCTTCTCTTTGGTGCTGGTGTATTGTTTGCGGTTCGGTGTATTCTGGCTCTGGTGTTTTGCTTGCTGTTCGGTGATCACCTATCGCGGTGGTGTCGAAGTTCGGGGGAGAAGTATATAAGGAGTAGAGTTAATAAAGTTTCTTGCTGAGTTTAAGACGTTGTCTGTCCCTTTTTCTTCATCCTTCACGGTTGTTTCGTTTTTCAAACCACAGTCTCATGTTTCAATCATCATGTATAACTTACACCAGCTCGCGCTCACTTTAACCTTTTTTTCATATATTCCATATTTTTAGCCTCTTGCATGCGATCCTACGAAGCACCACACGGGCATCGTATCCTAAGTGCTTAATTGTCTCTTCGCCAAAGGCAAGGTAATTGTTATCAGATATGATTTAATAAATCATATCTGATCCTCATCATGTATGGTCATAATATCATCGTGAGAGAGTGTAATTTCAATAAATTACACTGTCTGACTAGGTATTTCATCAATCAAAATAGTCAGCCAGCATAAAACTTTAGGCGTATTTTTTTCAGAGAATATGACGTGGGATTGTCATTTAAATTATTTGATAGCTAATCTCTCTCGGGTCGTTGGTATTGTTTGCCGTTGCCGCAATGTTTTACCACTCAACATTAAACTTAAAATTTATTACGCATTATTTCAATCCCACTTAAGTTATTGTCACTTGTATGGGCTACTACAAAACAAAAAAACCTGAAAACATACTATTACTACAAAAGAAAATAATACAATATATTGCTGATGTCTCCTACACAGACCACACAGAACCTTTATTTTTGAAATATCAAATAATTGCGGTTGAACGCATGTCTCAGTATAACTTTTTTTGTTCCATTCGTTTTTCATGCACACTATTCATTGATTTCTTATTCACTATTTCTGAGCTTGTAAGGCATAGCAGTGATGTCAACATATGCCGCAGAGAAGCATGTGTCCTTCCTTCTTCCCGCACAAACTACAACTTACAAACTTTAGATTATAATGTACCACTTGTTTTAAACAAATGCCTCAGAAACAACATAAACATATTACACGATTAGCAAACGAGACTTGCGCTCTTATATGTTCGTTGTTTCCTAAGTTAGTGTTATAACTTTTACAAAGTTCAGATGTTTAATTTATTTTTTGTTTCCTCAAATGTTATGCTAGTAAAGTGTTGCAAACCAAGCTGCTGTCAATGTAATAAAGGATCCCAGACCCAGTCAAGCTGTCTCAACCGCTTTTTGTCTGGGACTGCTTCCAGTGCTTCTGGAAAATAAAGGTTTGAATTGATTTGATTTAAATCCAAAGCATCCTTGTCCAGGTACTTTGGCATACATCCTAAAATTACGTGCTCCCCAACCGGGCCTAAATCATAAAGTGGACAAGTGAATTAAACATAGACCTCTTTTTTTTAAGGCCCGTTCACATTCTTACGACCTCTTAAACCTGGGTTCCTTAAAACCTATTACAACCAGAGGACACACTGGCGCCATCTATTGGGTAGCAGTGGAAACTTGGTGGTCCGGCATATCTTCTATTTCTTTCGCGCATTATCCTTTCTTTCTTGGCTCGAAAAACATTTGTCAACGTTGTAAACGAGCCTTTCTTGTAGGTATTACGCACATTTGACCTCGGAAATCCCGCAAAACCTTCGCTTTTGTGAAATGCAGTTCCAGGGTCATCGCATAGATGGCGGCAGAATGTCAGTGTGTTCCCTCGTCATAAGAAATTTTTAAGAAGTTTTAACAGATCTCGTCTCTCTCGGTCGTACTCGGTCGCAAGAGTGTGAACGGGCCTTTATTCGTATGTTAGGGATTCTACTCGCCTCCTAAGAAAATATTATATATACGCTTACCAAAGTGACAAAGTCGTTTCAATCACGTCGTCAGTTTCCAGGCCACGCGTCTTTGGTGAATGCGCCGACGAAACACTGCCGAGATATTGGCGACGTAACTGAAAAGACCACGTGACACTTTTAAGCTTAGTTGTGGGCAGGACATGGCATTTTCTTTTTGGGGCTTAATTTTAAAATCGGTTGTGAAAACACGGAAACTGATCGATAAAGATATAAAAAACTATTGTTTGCCAACACTTTAAAGGAGCCATGAAATAAATTTGGCCGAGCTACATCGACGCGCAGGGACGTAGCCAAGTCGGGAGGAGATAAGGCTCCATCCACGCAAAAGGTCACGTGACTTATAATATAAGGACATAATTTGTTTTAATGTACATATTAGGCTTTCTTATAAGTAAATATAGGATATAAAAATAAAGAGCTTACATTTTATTTTTGTTTTTAAAGTTAATATGTCACGTGACCTTACAAATTCTTAGACAATTTATCAATTTTTTACTGTTTTCTAAGAGTAATGGCAAATATCATGCGTCATAAAAAAGTATCAATAGATATATTTATGGTTATGTTGTCCATAAGTCACACACACGTGTGCGTGCCATCCATGCGTGTGCGTGCGGGCGTGCACGCACACACACGGGCGATGTACACACACAGCGATGTACACATGGGCCAAGGCCCCCGGGGCCTCAGCCCATGTGTACATCGCTGCCGAGGCGAGGCGGTGAGGCTGGTGAGGCTTCGTCATGTGTGTGGTTGGCTTGGCTCGAGGCGTTTTAGTGCGAGCTTATGTGCATCGAAAGGGACAAGTGCGAGCCTACCACTCCGTACGTTCTCGACATGCGCGCACGCTCGCAATCTCACAAAGATTGTTGGAGAAGGGAAAACATGCATTAGTTCCAGTAATAACAAACATACTAAGAGCATTCAATCGAGAAAACTGGGTAAAAGATTCCAGAAACAGTTTATTCCATAATAAATAAAACAGTAGCCGATTCACAGATGCCACTCGTCCACGAGATCACCGTTGAACATGAAGCCCTTCTCGCGGCAGAACTCCTGCAGGAGCCAGTTCACGTCTCTGTGGCGATCATTCAACACCTGGATCCCGGCACTCTGACTACGCTGACACTTCAACAAAGAAAACCTGTTCTCCCGCCTCGGAAGGACGGAAGAAAAGGTGATCTGCGTCGTCGGACTGCGTTTCAAGATCAGAGCGGCCAGCCGACGGTATTTGTCAACGTAACGCGCTGGCGCAAACGCTGTTGCATGTTTGTGCCAAAATCGAGCAGGGTGTCAAACACATAGGAAAACAAAGCCTCGATCCTAATGCCACTTAACGCCCGCACTTCAACAGCCACTCGGTTATTCGATGGGAAATACAGGGACAAGTATTTCACCATCGCATCCCCGGCAACCAAAACTCGAGGCATATCAGAAGTGCGACCGTGCTAATACAGAAAAAGCCGAACTCCTTGACGAAGAAAAAAAAACTCTTCAGGGAAGTCAAACCCGCTTGCGGATGACCAGGCAGGAACAACAGTCTGCGCACGGCAGAAACGCAAGGAGCAATGGCCGCCGAGCACATGGCAAAACAATGGGAGGCAGGACCGGAAGTTGGGAAGCAAGACCGTAGGTTGACTGCTGCGTGGGCAAAGAGAAGGCGGGAGGAGAACTGCCTCCGTCGACGCAAGAAGTGACGTATGCGCCATAAGTGACGTAGTGCGTGGATGAAGCCTTGTCCCCTCCCGACGTGGCTACATTCCCGCGCGTGGATTTAGGCACTTCCAATGAATTTTGGGAGGGAATAAATTAGTTTAGATTGGGATTTTTACTGATGGCATATCGTTTAGTCTGGCAAAGTAGGGTAGATTGTGAAAAGCCTGCTTTTAGGTGCGAAAGCTGAAAAATATAGTAGACTCTTTCGTACCTCCTTTCCTTCGGAAGCTCTCCGCCTTTTCACTGTGCTACATCCGCAGTACCGATAGCACGTCACCCGACGACAGCTGACGCATTGGACAATACCACTGCTACATCTTGAAGTGTGCGCTCGTCAAGACTCAATCCGTCGACGAATATTTAGCTTCACGTTCGTCTTCAATGAGTGTGGTGACGGCACCTATCATCACTTGTGACAGACAAGGTAAACGCTGCGTTTAGATATCACGGTGTAAGCTTGGAGTCGTCGCATTTGGAAACAAGCACCGTCAAAGTTGTCAATTTGCTATCTTTCTTATCTACGGCAATGACTTTAAGATAGTCAAACTGTCCAGCTAAGGCATGCCGACCCCTTTGGCTTGAAGGCACTCGCTGTAGTTCAACGTTTATCGACTATTGCATCAGACGCAACAAACACGGACAGCTCACCCCGCCGACCCTCGGACGGCTGGAAGAACTTCCAGTTCCGTTCACATACTACGTCACGACAACGTGATCTCTTATTTCGCATCTGAGTTGAGAAAGAAAGCTAAGGGGAAAGAATTTTAAAAATAAATTTATGGCCCCTTTAATCTTATTTGGCATCTAATAGGGATTGCTGTCAATACTGCAATTATAACATGACCCATAAAACCCGTAATTAAAAAAGGTAATTAGCAGACTTGATGAAAAAAAATCCCAGGAGAAGGGAAATAATCCCTTCTCCAGGGATTATTTTCATCATTCTTGTCCAGCTCGCTTGCACCTTTGCATTTAATTGCATTATAAGCAGACTTGAGTTAGTTAGCGTACTGATCACGACGGTCGTCTTCATACCTAATGTCCACCGAGCTTGATAAAGGCTTGGTCAAGTGGGCACCAGTATTACTCTCCTCCTTTAAAAAATATTTGTTCGAATTAATATCCAACAACTTTTGTAGAAAGTAACATGTGGTCTAGTTCTACAAATCTAGTGCGAACCAGACTAACCTTGCATCACTTAGTAAAGGTTTTTTATGTTTGCTTCACGAAACATATGATAAACGACACCTATGTGAAAAGCTACTAATACCTCCTTGCTACTTATCATCGGGGCTTGATCCCCGAAACATGATAGACATACCATCGCGTAAAACTACACAGGTTCACAGTTCAATCATACCCCGAACCACGTTTCCATGCAACCACCTTCCAGCTTCTGTGGTAACTTTATTTTATGGCGTCACATTTAAAACTGCCTGAACAACGCCACTACTCTGGCATTTCATTAACAAGTAATTATTTGCATTTTTAGAATTTTATTGTTTCTTTCTATTTAATATACCCCTAACCCAATCCCCTCCGCAATGCCTTCGTGGCACTGACGGTATTTAAAGTAGACAAATGAGTAAATAAACATCGACCCCCGTAACGTAAAATCCCCCCCCCCCCACACACACACAACCAAAAATACATAAATATCGCCTTACCTTATTATTAGCACCTATTTCATCCGTGTCAGACGCCGTACAGGTAACTGGCGTTTCGCGAACTGCGGATGCAATCTTCTTTGAGCGCGAATCAAATACGCCTATTCGCGATTCTAGCGAACTATAGAGGGCGCGCAGGCCAGGCAAAATGGCAGACGAGAGGAGGTCGTTTTCGTCATTTAGCACCCGGACCACTATAACTTTCTTGCACTACAGCTTAAAATCGGTGTTACATATGAAAACAAAGGGATCTTTCGGCGGTAGAAACCTTCCTCTTGTCTGTGCGTAGGAATGACACGGCGGAAGCATAAAAATAATTACTGGAAACGATGTTTGTTTTTATGGTGCCTACGAGATCCAAGCAGCGAAAGCATACGACAGATTCGAAACAACCTCCTCTCTTGAGCTTTTCGGTGTTGCCGCTACGCGGCGTCGATTTCGCTGGAGTCGCTATAGACCAATTTCCAAAGCCACGTGCCGATTATTAGACGGTCAGAACCACTGCACCATAACGGAACAACTGCCATCGTGGAACGTGAAAGATATCTTATAAGATAGCGAACGTTGGAGTGCAATCAAAGCTAGAAGCCGACAAACCAATCAAAACGCCGTGAAAAATGCAACGTCACTGCGCTGTTCACCTTTTTATGTGAGTGTGTTTCGCCTCCTAATACGAAGAAAACGCGTAAAGTGTGCCTTGACATTGCGGTTTTTGTCCTACAATTATGCAGGGATTCCACAGCGGCAGAACAGAGGGCAGTCTTTCGAAAGGGGCGTATTATGAATGTCATTATTAGTTGCCCTTGCCCCATAGTCGCAGATGGCGGTAAAACGGTGTTTCGCAGAAGATTGCCGCTTCAACTAAGTGCTTTGCGTTTTCTCGTCCAGGATGCGTTCACAACAGGCAAACACTCGTACATACGTGAACAAATAAAAATAAACTTCGATGATGAACTTTTTAGTCTGCAGAACTATGGTGCCTGAAACGCGTCTTCGCCTAGGGTGCTTAGCGTCCTGCGCTTCCCATACACCAAAAGTGTTCCCGAAGTGGCAACAAATGACGTCACAGAAGCCGAAGTGTTATGCTGTGGCATGTCGCGATCCTGGCTGTTGGTCGTAGAAATGCTAACGAGAAGGCTGCAAGTAGCACAACCGATTCGAGTGTCGCTGTCGTCACGGCGTCTCAACCTCTGGCTGCCGAAGCTTCCGTGGAGTGCCACTCTGGAGAGCGACATGCAGCAGAACGGGCGTCTGCCACATAAACCATAGCTGTTGAGACGCCGCTAGGATCGCGACTGGCGACTGCATGACACTTTTAATTGGAAAGCACTAACTGTCCAATGGAGCGAGCCGACGTCGTCAGTTTGAAGCGCGCACAACGGCACCCTAAATACTTTCTCCAAGTGAAGCCAGCTCCCAGCTATGAAACCACGCGAAAAGCCTAGACAATGGCACCTAGTTTCCCCGATCCCAAAGGAGCGGAATAAAGCTGATGGATTTTGCCTTCGGTCCCATTGGCTCGCGCGCGTTGACGAGGCTCCCAATGGCCGCTGCGTGCGTCAGTTTCAACGACCGCCGTCCCATGCCACTGTGTGTCTGCGGCGCGAGCGCGCCTGTAACACGAGGCGTCCAAGGTCAGAGCTGCGAAGAGAGCTGGGAGAGCGTGCGCACGACCGACACAAATACGCCGCAAGCAAAACACGGGAGCGGAAGAACGGCACGCAGGCTTTCGCATTCACAACTAATTTTAACTGCTTAAGTGTACCTAGAGCCTATTTTATGACGTCATCAGGCGGAAATACGTCTAATGACGGATGGGACCAATCAAGCAGCGTCAAAAGTGGAATTCACTGGGTCTTTTCTGATTCTGATTGGTTAACCAATGATAGAATACGTACAGAAACATGACGAACACTATGATGGTGCGTTTTTAAAGCTTTATTATTGGTGCTATCAGCTTGTAGTGTCGGCTGTGTCTGGACTTTAGGCGAAACAAAGTATAGGAAAGGCAAGAACACTCTTCATGGTTGGAAACCATATACGCTGCAATTGGACATTGCCAGTTTCTTGGAAGTTTCTAAACAGGTATACGGAGTGGAAGTTGTGGGCACCCTTGTAGCCACCCAGCCCAGTTGCCCGACTGCGGGGCACAGGTGGCGAAGTTTTCCCGCGTGGCGGCGACGTCACGCCGGCCACGCACATATTGCGTGCGCCGCCTTGATAAGGAGGATCAGAGGCGGCGCACAGGGAGTCGCTGCCTGGACTCAGGCGCCGCTGGTAGCAATATTAATGGTCCTGTCCATGTCCCATTATATGTAGTTTCTTGTTGTTGAAACCGTTGGCTTCGTGTTATTCCTCCGGGTCGGGTATGCCGCAAGGCAAACAGACCACCAAGTTCGTCTGCTAACTGCGCACCTTGTGTGTTTGTTTACCCGCCAAATGCGCCTACGTGCGTTTGTTTTTCCCAAATCTGAACCAATACCGGCTCGCGCTTGGCTGCCTCGCATTCGCGCGTTCCCTGCGCGGTCGCCTCAATTTGGTTGGCGTGCCCCTCCGTTGATATGAAGACTCTGGTTAGGAGCTGCACACACACCGTCGTCGGGACCCGACGTCGAGGAGAGACAGTACCCAGCACTAGTTCCGGCACATATAATTTTATCTAAACTCGGCTTGAGTGCGCGACACAGAAAACTACTAAGACTTTCTCCGTCCGAAGGCTTGCTATGGCTAACCGCCTTTTTTTGCTGTCTCTCTTCTTTCTCCTTTTTCCTCCCCTGGTCGCGAGGCGAGGATTCTTCGTAATCTGGCGCGATCGCCACGGTGGGACACACACACACTCACACACACACGTGCCCTCACGCACAGCACCGAATGAGTCGGGAATACACTCCGTCACACTCGCCCACACAAAAAAAGGAATTTTCTCTTACACAAAATTCACCTGACAAAACTTAAAGGGATGTTCGGGTTTAGGTTGTGGGAACCATAGTGTTCCCTCTAACCCTATCTAGGCCTAGCTTCAAGCAGGCCGCGGGAGTCGTCGTCATCAATGGCGTCGGCCTCCCGGATACAAGGAACCACGAAGCCGAATTACCCCAAGTGGCCGGCTCTCCCTTGCCCATTTTGGGTGAATGCGCCATCGGCACACCCTTGGGAGTGATTATGGACGCGTCCCGTTTTCGAGTGACCTTCTGCCGGCCTCCCCGGGCGCGTCTATTTCCCGCAGGCTACATAAGCCGGCCACACCCTGTGGCCGGGCTCTTGGTTAAGGGGGGGGGGGGGCTACGCTCGACGGAGCATTCATCGTTGTTTTAGCTGCGCCCCTTTTCCGTGATCCTGCCAGTTACGGCAGCCCGGACCCACATCCTGGTGATTCTGTCAATTAAGGCAGCTCCGACCTCAATTCTTTTTTGTTCCGCCTGCGGGCGCAAAGCGTGTGGCGTAAGCCCAATAAACACGTTCTACGGTATCCCTGTGTTTGGTGTGGTCTCCCGTCCACCGGAGCCTAACGGCAGTCAACGGACGGACCCGGCAGTAGTCGCCATAGCAGCGGCACTACGGAGTGGGTATTGCCTCACAGCGATCAGCAAGGTAAGTCGAAACCCACTTTATTGCAACCGACGAGTTACGGAGTGGGTATTTGCCTCACTGAGGACTTTGGGGTTAACTAGAATCCCACAAGGTTCATAAAGACACTTAGTTTTCGGACAGAAATGAACTCACTATGGGATACCTATCGAAACACTGGGTAAAGTGCACAGAATACACCATCACGTGGTCGCTAAGAACAGTAAACAGAATCAGACAACACACTGAACCCAGAACAATAAGGAGCACACCAAGTAAGACCACCGGGTGGGCCCTGCAGGTTTCTCATAGGTGTGTCCATTAAGGTCGATCACCTGGTCCGTATTTTATCAAAGCATAGCGGTTTCCGCCGCGGGTTGGCTTGCTCTAGGAAGAGCAGCAGCCGAGTTGTGAGACAACTCCTCCAAGAGTGCCAGCATGATGAAATCGTTTGATCTCTCCTCGTCAGAATCCACTCTGTTCTCATCCGCTGGACACGGGCCGGGGGCTTTGGAACGGCGGGCATGGCAGTAGGAGTCCCAACATCATTCGGCATGCCCACCAGTTCCGACGTACCAAAGACACATTTTGTAACGCTTGCTGGTCGTGTACATTCATCTGCCCAACGGCTTTACAGATCATCCGCCCATCGCCCACGAAGAGCGCGTTAAACTATTCATTTCCTTATAAAATCGTCTATCCTTACTTAGCCTCAGACCGACCGTTCCGGAAAAGCTACTTATCGGTTTATTTCTAGCACCAAGGGATTATGAAACATCAGACAGAAACCGGCCTACTGTACTTCGTGTGAGATAGTTAGTATCAGGGAGAGAGAAGATGAAAGACAAAGGAAGCAGTCAAAGTAAGTCAGAGATTAGATGAAAGATAAACAGAACAAATACAGACCTTTCCAGCAATTATCGCCTGGATCCATGTTCAGTGACTAATATACCAGAGAAGAGAGCTACTGCGCATGCCCAGAAGGCGTTCCAAGCCCAGTATACAAAGATGACGGCGCGCACAAGGCAGTTTGTGGCGGGATTTTTATGCATACATGTGACTCCAGGGTAAGGTACGGCATCTAGTGGGAAAATCATCAACAAGCCGGAAAAGGTCGCTTCCCGACTGTCATCGTCCTTGAGGGCTTTGGTGCCTAGTTGCTTGTGGCCGACGCGGTGGCGAAAACTGTAAATTAACGAAGGTCAGGAGGTTTATTTTTGTTACTAAGTGTTCATTAGCTCGTCGAAACGGCAAAATATTGCCTTTTTCTTAAAAAAAATAAAAAAAAATAAACAGGCGAAATATTTGAAAGACCACTAACGGGGAAATTCGGTCGCGGTGTTTTATATTTTTGAACAGAAAAAAAAACTATTACCACAAGAACAATACAGGAGCTTGTCAGTTTGGGTTTGATGGGTTTTGATGGGGGCTTTGAGGGGCCGGGAAAGAGGCTTTTACAGTAAAAAAGCGTTTTCGCCAGGTGGTAATCGATTCTAGACCATTTAGATTAATAACCGAGTGTCTGTCCAGCATGTCACATCACTTTTTTCTTTATTACAATAACAAGCGGCTGTCACATCGCTTTTGTTCTTCTTTATTCATTGGGTTAAGCAACAAATGGAACACACAAATTGTGCTTGCACTTTTTTTGGTTCTAAAGAAAAATGCTTTGGGCAATTTTGAGAGGGCTTTGTTTAAAATCGGCACATGCCTTTGACCCGATTAAACGCCGTTTGTAGATCACTTGAGGGTGTAAATGAGCTGTAAATATACGTTTAATATGGGAAACAATTTGAACAAAATACCAGTAGACTTAATTAATATCAAGTTTTTGTATTCCGCACTGCCATCCGCGATTTCCAGATGCTAAGCAGTCCTAAAAGAAAGAACATGTCACCTAGGGCACACAGTGTATGTTTTGAATATGAAGGAAGCGTATCTGGTGAGGCGTGATAAATCTTTTTTTTTTCAAATCTTTTTGTAGCATGTCCCAGAAGAAATGGACTTAAAAAAACTGTGACTCATATAACAGGAAATGGGGCCCTATCATTATACCGAGCCAAATGTTATTGGATTAATTGATCATTTTTCAGTGTCAATATTACATCAGTAACACAACGTTTTCCTGCCTTCCAATGATGTACGGATAATACCAAGAAGCTGTTGAATGACCGATCCCCATGAGCAGTGCAGCAGTGACCAGAAAAGTTTCGGGACTGAGGATTTCGATTGGCGATGGCTCCGAAGCATTTTGGATACTGCTGCTGCGTCTGGGGATTTATCTGGGCATTCCTGGTATTATTGGCATTATGCTTATTATAAGATTCTCTTGTATATCCACATGTTGTCTTTTGGTGTGTGGATATGTATGTTATGATGATGATAAAGCACAGAATGATTTACTGGCGGCCCGGTCACTGATGTAGCCTGACCTGCGATGATGGTGTATGCCATTGCCGCATCATTGTCTTCACCTTCCTTACAATTTACATGTTTATTGTATGTGGTATACGTTATATTTACAATGCTTTATATTTTTTCACAGCTGGAGAGTTTGATGGGGAGATCTGTTTAGACTTGGCAGAGATAATATTTCAGGAATTTCTGCTTATTAGAAAATTGCTGGTCAATCAGCAGAAGCTATTTGAATAGATGAAGGAAGGCAGATAAGGCCCTGAACCTAATTTTAAATTGGAATTTAACTTGTTAAATTCAAGAATACTTAAGATTACTTGGCCTTTGAAATTTGGCTGCTCCAACTGGGTCTATGAAACTTGCACGGTATTTATGACCACAGAAATATATGCTTGTAGAATTTTACCAGCTGATTACAAAGGCCCAGTGGAATGAGAAAATTGTTCCAATAACCTCAGTGAAATGCGGCTCGAACAAATGTTTGTACCGACCTTGGCAAACAACATTCTGAGCAAAATGCAATAACCAGCAGTATTGGGAATCATTCCTTGAATATTGTAAACTGTACGCTATCTTTTCTTCTTTCCTTTTTTTCCAGAGCACAAAATCGTTCACAACTAGATGATGCCATGTGTTCCTTCCAACCAGGATCCTCCTTTCTAATCGACACAACTGGATGATAAGGTTAAGAAGACGTTTTGCTTATTGTGATAATGGTATTGCTTCTCTCCTACCTTAGTACAAGCATTGCAGCACACTCACTGTTGCCCTAGTAACTCCTATTTTACGATTTACTGTGATACAACCGATGAACAAAGTGAAAAAAAGAGAAGTCACTGCTTACACCTCTGCAGGAAGTCTGGCAAAACAATGCGAAATAAGGTCGTGAGAAAGATTGAAAGGAAGCACTCCCCAACCGATATTTCCTCTAAAAGAGGAAAGGGACTTTGTAAGTCTTTTGCAACCTGACTTTGTGATATAATGAGGAAATATAAAAGTAACCTGGAAAAAACACAGTGGCTGTTCTGAAATAGAGTTATTCAGCTAAATGTACCTTGGAAATGTTTCGGTTGCAGTTTATAGGTATATATATGAGATACTCTGAAGGTCTATTAGGTCTATTGCTGTTGTCGGGGAGGTCGAACTATAAGGGGTGCAGTTGCATTATCATTATCGCAGCAAACAATCGCTGTGTACCAAACAACGCTGACGCTAGCACTCGCATAGCGTATCGACACATCGTTTCCGCGCTCACTGCTTATTTGTTTTTAGCGATATGGCGCGCACGCGCTGCGTACTGCAGTGCTCGAAGCATGCTTTTGAACCGGGTAAATGTTTTCATCGGTTTCCTGTTGGAAGAAAGCTTCGATTGTCTGTTCCGGGGCAATGCTGCACTTGATGACATGATCGTAATTGAGCACGTCCTTTCCTTCAATGAGGCAGTGCTTGCGTTCGCCGATGTTGTCCATGATTGTCACGAGAAACAAAATAACTGAAAGATGAAGTGCGTGTTTCGGGAATCATTAAAAAAAAAGATAAGAACACGGACACCACGTTCGCCACACACGATCCAGCAAGCGCGGCCGACACGACGCGGCTGGCCCGGCATGAGCACACATGCGCTTGTTTTGCCTTCGAAGAGAACTTCGGTGGCATGGAACGCAAGAGGGAACTAGATTGCTTACATCTAGATGGGCTTAGGAGAAAAAAAAGTGCTACGTACCTTTCACGAGCGTTGCGTCGTCGCCTTCCATGGCAGCGAATGCACTAAAAACTGATCGCAGGGTTTGTTTGCCATAAAGCGTTAGTTTCAGAGGTGGCCGTTAAGGACTGCCACTCCTCGACCTCCTTCCCAATATGTGGAGACACACAACATCTTTAGTTACCCTGCACCGCCTTATTCGTCACTGCAATATAGTGTGCATAACAATTATCTGTTTAGCATGACCACCCAGGATTTAAATGTCAATTTCTTACATATTAAAATACACTTGAACGGTTTTATTATTGCGCAGAACTTTGTCCTTCAAAACTTATTAGATCTGTTTGGTGTTGTATATTTTTGGATCCAAATCATGACAGATTATGATAATGACATTGCATTTCATGAAAGGATGTGGCTGTTGTGCGCTCCAAGCCTGCGCCAAATGTGAAACTTCTGCTTAACGAAAAGATGAATCGTCCCAGGCAAGGAGGGTATTCATCAATGGAAAGACCACTACTGAAGTTACTGAGCTGTACCTGGCCTTCTGCACAGTGAAACTGGTAATTTCAACATATTTTTACCTCTAAATCTTGAAAACAATATTTTCAGTAATGCACGAAACAATTGAAATCATGGGTCAAATTTTCTTAAACTTTCAAGTTCCTCTCTGACTGGTCGCAATGGACTTGTAACCCTACACTACACACAAGGGAAAGAAGGAGGGGGGCTTACAGCTGAAAAAAATTTAATTGTATATTACAATACCCAGCGAGGGGATTAATGAGCACGCAGGTTAGCTGTGTGTGAAACGTTTTACTTGCGACACGTTTATCCCCTTTAGCCTGCGTTTGAGATGTGTTTATGCCAGGAACATATGTAAAACAGGTTGGAGAGTGCGTCATAAGAAGGAGGAGGGGGCATGCAGAGAGTATTCTCTTTTGCTAGCCTCCCTACTCTACAGCGCAGCTCTTATACACTCGTTTCCGGGTTGAGCGGCGTCAGCGTCGGCGCCGCCGTAACCATGCGTTGCATTATGAGACGTTCCCATAATGAGGTCACACGTAAATTTTCACGTCATGTGTGACATCACACGTCAATTTACCCGCTAAATTTTGCGGGTAAATGTTACCACTATATTTAGCAGGAACATTTCCCGCTAAATTCAGCGGAAACATTTCCCCACTCAATTTAGCGGGAAAATTTTTGCTAAATTTAGCAGGAAATCTAGCGATCATTTTCCGCTAAATGAGAGAGGAGCAGGATAGGAGGTTGGGAGGGTACGGAGGGGTATGAGGGGCATACCCTCCCCTCCTTCTCCTCAAGAGGTGCTCTCCAATTCGGTATTACAGTGGACTGTAAACGTCTTTAATTTTTTCTGCTTCCCCACTTGGGTATTTGTCTCCCCCCCCCACACCCAGGTTGAAATGTTGGACTACAATGCATACCTCCAAAAGAAAGCAATAAGAAGTTTTGGAGCGCAGCTCTTAGGCGCCCGTTTCGGGCTTGAGCGGCGTCGCCGTTGCCGTCGGCGTCACCGTCGGCGTAACCGCAAGGTCATCCCAAGGTCACGTGGCCGTCAAGGTCATCCCAAGGTCACGTGACCCCCTAGGTCATGTGACCCTCCAGGTCACGTGACCCTCCAGGTCATCCCAAGGTCACATGACCCCAAGGTCACGTGACCTTGGGGGTTGTGACCTTGGGATGACCTTGAGAGTTATGTGACCTTGGGACGACCTGATGGCCACGTGACCTCGCAAGGTCACGTGACCTCCAGGTCACGTGACCTCCAGCCACGTGACCCCCTGAGCTCATGTGACCCCCGGTCACGGGACCCCCTAGGCCACGTGGCCCCCAGGTCACATGACCTCCAACCACGTGACCTCCTGAGGTCACGTGACCCCCGGCCACGTGACTCCCTCCGAGGTCACGTGACCCCCGAGGTCACGTGGCCCCGAGGTCACGGGACCCACCCCTCCGCGCCTTCCCCCCTCCTCAAGACCTGCACTCCTAATTCGGCGTTACAGGGAGTTGTAAACGGCTTTCATTTTTAGCAGCGCAGCTCTTAGGCACTCGTCCTGCTTGAGCGGCGTCGCTGTCGGAGGGTCAGCGGTGCATCATGGGAAATATCCCATAATGCACCGCGCGGAAAGGAGGAGGAGGGGAGGAGGAAGAGGAGGAGCAAGGAGGAGGGGAGGAGGAGGATGAGGGGAGGAGGAGGAGGAGGAGGAAAGGAGGAAGAGGAGGAGGAAGGAGGAGGGGAGGGAGGAGGAAGGAGGAGGATGAGGGAGCGGGAGGAGGAGGGGATGGAGGAGGAAGGGGAGGAGGAAGGAGGAGGGAGGGAGGAGGAAGGAGGAGGATGAGGGGGAGGGAGGAGGAGGGGGATGGAGGAGGAAGGGGAGGAGGAAGGAGGAGGGGGAGGGAGAAGGAAGGGGAGGAGGAAAGAGGGGGAGGAAGAGGGGGAGGGATGAGGATGAGGGGAGGAGAAAGGAGGAGGGGGAGGGAGGAAGGAGGAGGGGGAGGGATGAGGAGGATGGGAGGAGGGAGGAGGAGTATTTGGTAGGATCAGGAGTTGAGGAGGAGGGAGGAGGAGTTTGCCCTCCCCTCAGTACCCTTCCCTCCTCCTCCTCAAGAGCTGCGCTCTAGTTCGGCGTTACAGGGAGTTGTAAACGGCTTTAATTTTTTCAAGTTGCTTTTTGTATTCTCCTGTTCGGTGTAGTGGGAGGGTAGCCACAAAACCAAACCAAGCTTGGTAATGTGACACATTTAGAAATCGACGAAAAAAAATGTGACCACTATTTTCCCAAAGCAGAAATTGCCATTGTCTTAAAGCGTATCATAATACTCCTGTAAGGGGTTTATAAGCAGTTTTATATCATTAAGGTCATCGAAGCTAGAATTTATGACCTTTCATTTTAAAAGTGTTTCGTTTGTTGACATAAGTATATTATTGGTCACTTAAATGAAATAATATTGCATTGTTGTGGTATTCAGACCAGCAATAGTTTACCTTACAGCTGCAGCGAGAGCTCAATCTCGTAAAAGCGACCAGTTGCATTTTTATTAGAGAAAGAAAGACAACGGGTGACCTACTTGAACCGATAGCGAAGTATCCCATTGTCTTTGTGCATTCAACAAACTGAAGGAATTCGAAGAAACTTGCACAGAGCGACAAGCTGCAAGGTTCAAATTATTTTAGAGCGCAGCTCTTAGGCGCCCGTTTCCGGCTTGACGCGGCGTCGCCATCGGCGTCGCCGTCGGCGTAACCGCAAGGTCATCCCAAGGTCACGTGACCCTCAAGGTCATCCCAAGGTCACGTGACCCCCTAGGTCACGTGACCCTCTAGGGCATCCAAAGGTCACGTGACCCCAAGGTCACGTGACCCCCAAGGTCACGTGATCTTGGTGTCACGTGACCTTGGGGGTCACGTGACCTTGGGATGACCTTGAGGGTCACGTGACTCCCAAGGTCACACGTGACCCCCAAGGTTACGTGACCCCTTAGGCCACGTGGCCCCCAGGTCACGTGACCCCCAGCCACGTGGCCCCCCAGGTCACGTGACCCCCAGCCACGTGACCTCCCGATGTCACGTGACCCCTTCCTCGAGGTCACGTGACCCCCCTGAGGGTCACGTGACCTCCCCTTCCGAGGTCATGTGACCCCCGTCCACGTGACTCCCTCCGAGGTCACGTGACCCCGAGGTCACGTGGCCCCCCAGGTCACGTGACCCCCCCCTCCGCGCCTTCCCCCTCCTCAAGAGCTGCGCTCTAATTCGGTGTTACAGGGAGTTGTAAACGGCTTTCATTTTTTTTGTGCTTAAAACAAGCCAGGTGCAGAATTGGCTGTTTAGCATTTTTGAACTGTATTTAATGCTTTGGCTGGTCATAGTCAGTTGTCTAGATCGAATCAAGTCAATGCTATATAACAACATCGTATTGTTTTGCAGTCAGATAAATATATTTAAAAGAGGGAGGTCAAAAGCCTTATTTTGAGCACGATAATTTAAAGTGTTATCCAGAACTATAATGACTTTTTTTTAAATGATGTAAGATTTGGTTTCGAAACAGACCTGTCACCTGTACTCAAGAAAGGAGTTCTCTGTAGGCATCAGAATGTTAACCCATTGTTTGCTAAAACTTTGCGTGTTTATGGCTTGTGATAAGGTCTTGAAAAAGCGAAGCCACTCGAGTAAACAAATTAACTTTGGCTTGGGTGCGCACTGAATCGTCAACACATACTTGTGCGTGTTAGAGTAATTTTTTGTTATGTGTTTTGTATTGTGCCTATTACACAATTCACATGAGTTGTACAGTGGAATTTACAACAACTTCTATGACCTGCTGGAAACATTTTACCTCATAGTTGTCTTTGTTCCAGTTGACAGTGTTCCACAATATATGTGATTTGGGAATGAAGAGAACCAGGTAAAGTTGTAATATTTTTCGTTTTCCTTTCAGAGGTCAAGACAAGATGTTCTTCCCTTTTTCCTCTGTCCAACAAGTAACAGTTAGCATTTTCTATTGTGGACACGGTGGCCAGAGCTTTCAGGAATTTGTTTCAAACCAAACCAAAAATATATCTGGTTGTTTAGCAGTGATAATGGTGGTTAGGAGATGAATAGTCTATTTGCTATTAGGTAATACATTTTTACTGCTGTACAAAAGATAGTAAACCACGTGTTTTGTCCCAACTGAAAAACTCTTAAATAATGGTTTAATAGCTGGTTAATAGTCACTAAAATAAATACACTTTGTCTTCAACCGTTTTCTGGTTGTATTTTTATAAATCAGATACTCGCGATTAAGAAATAATTTGTTTTTTCCCGAATCCACCTTCACCTTTACCATAACCAATTGTTTTCACATGTACCCAACCACGGCCGGACGAAACAATTTCGACCCTCCTTTATTTAAAATTATTGTGGACTGTGTTGGCTAATACCTTTCGAAAACACAACACAGTCCGATAGGTATACCCCTGCACTTATGTGCTGGCGAAATGTATTCATCACGTCACAGATACTTCTGCCTGTCTTTTGTCTGGCTACTATGTGATGGAGGTCACATTCTACTAAGGTTCAGAGAAAATATGAAACTTCATGAATAAAATTTTTTTAAGGGGACCATGAAATGATTCTTAAGTCGAATTTCATTCACCGGACGTCGTAAAAGGTGTGAAAAGAAACACAAAAACACAAAAATGGGGAGCCAAAAAAATTCTTTGCTCTAGAACTTTTAAAAGAAAACTGGACTCTTTTGCGCCTTCTTTCCTTCGAAAGCTCTCTGCCTTTTCAGTGCTATGCATCCGCGGAACTGCAGCACGTCAGCCGAATGCACGTCGCCTATTGGGTAAGCGCCTACCTCACCAGCACCGCGATCATAAACAATAAATAGCCGGCAAATGTTTCCTAAAAGTTTTGTTAAATAATATTCAGATCCACATTTTGTAGCATAATTAGAGATGTGTGGCGAAAATTGCCAAATTTGATATGTATGTATATTTGTGTATGTATATTTGCGGCGCAATCTCTTTGTATCGAGAGTCTTGTAAGACACGCCAATAAAAGCAAAAAAGCAAAACGAAATAAAAAAGACAACGAAAGAGAAGTGGTTAGCACGTGTCTCCAAAGTTCGCCAACCGTCACTTTCGCACAGTCAACGTTAATCAGTTCACCTGACACCGTCGTTTTAAGTGAGTGTTTGCCCCTCCAGCCAAAAGTAAGGCAGCGGCTATTGGCCATCTTGGTCACCTTGGTCATCTTGGTCAGGCCCCCGATTTTTCAGTCAAGTCTGCCACCATGCCTCGAGCCTCCGCTTCGAGCATACTACATGGGTGTGTTCGTTGGTGAAACCAAGTGCCTGCTCCAAGCGGGCACCCACGACAGGCGTGGGGTGTAGTGCCCTGCACGCAAGCAGCAAGTGGTCGATTGTCTCTTCGCCTGCCCCACACGCACTGCATATCGTGTCAGTCACGCTGCTATCGTACTTGCTTCGGTATAGGCGGATAATGCTGGGAGCCAAGCGCCATCTATCGTGTGGTAAACGAAGCTGAGAGCCAGCTCCGGAGCTGTCCTTTTTACGATCAAATCAGCATGGCCGACAGCGTCGCTTGGTCACCGTGGTCACGACGACCAACGAACGTTTATTTTTTTACGTGTTTTTCTCGCGCGTCCCGACTTCAAACAGCAAGAAAAAAGTACTTGAAACAGACCACGACGAACAAGAACGCTGGATCCACAAACACCCGAGAGAAGCTACAACGCGTCTACGAATCCACCGAACTCGGCAGACAGGCCTAGCAGCCGACTCAGTGCTGCGTTGCTTCAACGGTCCTTGGCCAAGACCGTCTGCCCACGACCGGTTGACGTGCTGAATGGAATATGCCCGCGCGACCCTTGTGGACCCTTCCCTTATTATAGTTTGATCGCTGACCTCAATTTTAGATTAACAGGTGAGGTCAATCTCTTCCTCTTGTCATCTCCTTGTTTTCCGAGGCAGTGTTGACGAACACTGTCGTCTCGTCGATTCTATCTACTTGTTTTGTGTGATATAGAGCTCGAATAAACGCCGTATGGATTACCTTCGTAACACGGAATGTACAATTTGTTATTAGTATGCCATTTTTATTCTGACACGACTGCACGTCACTGTCGAGCTATAAAAGTTCGTGGGAGCTACGTGCAATGCCGGGCCAACCTTCCTTTGCCGAGTGCCACGTCAGTATCGAGTTGCAATCGTAAAAGATCGGTCCCGAAGCGCTCACCAACAGCGCGAATACAGCACTTCCATCAAACGCGCGCGTCCGCTCCGAGTGTGAACAGGTATATACGTCGCTCTTGCTGACACTGTCGTAGCTCAAACGTATCTTTTTTAACGTCGGCTCGTTCCTGCATCTCCGAGGCCGCGAAAAACGCCGCGGCGATTTGTTTCCATCTTCGTCGCTTTGCAAACGACTGACACGGGCCGTCTTTTACCAACAATGACAGTTGGGTTGACTTCTGGAGTCTTCACCGGAAGACTCGCCGCACTTCCCAACAGGCATACCGGCGTATGAGACTAGTCCCATGCTGTCGCTGTAGCGTAACATATCTCATTGAATTTCGCTCAGCTGCGATGTTTCCATGGCTATCGCGGCGATGAGAGGCGCCGATTCAGAAAATACGTCGGTGACATCAGCGCGATAAAACCTACCGGCGCACCCCAACTCGCCTCCGCTAACGCTCCCATTCTCCTACTGCCGAGAGAACTTCCGGTTCCTGTCCCAGCGTACGTCACGACCGTCAAAATTACGCCGCAACTTGTTTTGCGGTCAGTTGGAAAGAAGAAAAAGTCGATATTTCATTATTTTTTGTGTAGAAGTTAATGAACCGAGACGAAAACGGATGCCTGTTCGGCATTCAGTGAACGTTGAAGGTTTAATGTAAAAGTTATCTGGCAAAAGTAAAAAGGTAATTTCATGGTCCCTTTAAAGTCTGTTGAGCTGCCCGTGAAGGTGTTGTACATGCTTAGCGTTTAGGACAGCGTTTCTGTGTTTTAACATGTGTCTCACGGTAGTCATCTTGAAAGTCCGGGTTTCTACCTTTACTTTGTTAATGTAAAAGAATACTGACCAGTGACTATTTGTTTACAACATTAAGTTGCTTTAAGCACTCTACAAGAAATGTTACATTTGAGGGATCTTGTTTGAGTAGGCAAATATACAGGGTGTTTTTTTAAGCTTAACAGATTTGTTTAAAAAAGCCGTGAAAGTTACAGTTATGCCGCTTGTGGAGGTGAGTTATACGGCCAGGGGGACATATTATAGGGGGCTAATCGTAACGATCAGTCGGCTAATTAATTAAAATTTGTGAATTAACTTTTTAATTAATGAAATAGACATATGGTTCCAATTAGAAACTTGCTCAGCGTCATCGAAAACACCTAAATCAGTCATTTTCAGAAAGACTTTGAGCGCGTGAGAAGCGTAGTAGTGCACTAAAGTTACCTCTCGTGGAGCAGGTACAAGGCTGGGGCTAGATTAGAGACGGAAAATTCGCGCGGGCGCCTTATCGCAACCTCTAGTTTTGTACCTGCTCCACGAGCGGTAAATTCAGTGCACTACTACGCTTCTCACGCGCTCAAAGTCTGTCTGAAAATGACTGATTTAGGGTTTTCGATGACGCTGAGCAAATTTCTAATTGGAACCATATATCTATTTTAATTATTTAAAAAGTTAATTAACAAATTTTAATTCATTAGCCGACTGATCGTTACGATTAGCCCCGTATAATATGCCCCCTGGCCATATAACTGACTTCCACAAGCGGCATAAGTGTAACTTTCACGGCTTTTTTTAAACAAATCTGTTAAGCTTAAGAAAAACACCCTGTATATTTAATTGTTGCCACGCCGTGACATCAAAGAATAGGGTGCAGTTAAAGCGCACCGCCCCCTCCCCCTCCCCCCTACAGGCTTTTCAGGGATTCCTTGTAAACGATTGGGGGGAAATCCCCCTTCTTCACGAATACTCGAATAACATATTAGCTTACATATGCGCATTTGGTTTTCAGCCTCTTGCAAAAATAAACATCAAGCTTCAGCCTTTGCAAGACAGCCGTAAATGTTAATAATGTTCAAACCTAAGTGCACAAGAGTATGTTTTCGTCATGAACATTTTTTTCTTGACGTTACAATTTTAGGGACACTACACATTTGTTGCAAACTTTGAAAGCTCTTCGTGTTGCATGGGAATAGGTCAATCTTGCACGGACAAAGGTCAGCGCTTATAAGTCTTTGAAATGTGTTATTTCGGAAATCCAGAATTCTTGTATTTTAGGCAGATAACATTCTAGTTTTGTACCGAGTTTTACTCTAATATTATTCAATAAACGTTACCACACGTCCGAACAACTCTATATCCTCTGTTAATTTCACATATGGCCAGTGACAAGTTGGAGATTCTAGGACACCTTTTGTTTCCCTATATGAATTGCCCTCTACCTATACTTAATCTTGACGTAAGCAGCAATTGTAAATGTGCTGCCAAAGCACTATCGAAGCCAGCAATTTCTCAATAAATGTACATCACCAGAAGAGAAGCACTAGTGTTCGAAACCTGTTTTTTGCAGTATTTGAGATATTAAAAGTTCAGTTTTTATTGGCTTTTTGAAGTGTCAGTTCACGAGGAAAAATCACCATGAAGGGCGCTTTGTAAAATAGTTCTTTTTAAGTTCTTTTGCTAATAAGTGAATCTTTATGAGGCACCTTTGCAGAGATTTTAAACTGGAGACAACATAAAAAAGGTAACCCTAAACACGTTTTTAATTTAGGCGTGTTGTGTACTGCCACTTTTCTTTCCGTATTCCTGTTTGAAATCTCTGCAAATGTGCCTCACAAAAAAATTAACTCGTTCTTTATGAGTAACAGTGTTTTTTTTATATACCTTAGAAGAGTTCAATACGGGTTGTTTGTGGTGAACGTATCCTTCGAAAAACGACCTGATGGAACATCTTAAAGAATTTTGATGAAAACCGTTTCATAAAAATGTGCTTAAAAATTCTGTAATGGTTGCCTATAAAGAACTGTTTTATCAAAAAGAGCTCAAAATAACATTTTAAAAGTTTTTAACAAATAACTTTGCATCTAAAACGAGCCCAAGAGAACCATTTATATGTTTTAATAAGGATCTCTCTTTGGGGGGCTGCTTTAAATTCCTTTTTAGGGTGCAAAATATGGACAAGCTGAAGAACGCCAAAGAGTTATTTTACGATAAGATTGATTTTATAGTGTACGTTAAACTTATTGCAACCCAGGTGTGCATATCAAAGCTGGCTGGCGTTGCAGAGGGTCTAAAATATGAACCTCACGTCTTCGTTCACCAATATAATCATTGAAATTCGTCATGGCCTAGCTAACAAAGAAAGTTTCCTCTGGTTTAGAGAAGTTGCAAACATTTTCACTCCTATTCTTGGCAAGAAGATTCAGATCCGTTCTCCGTGGGAAGAGCACATATCTTAAAGGGACGCCGTCTAACCAGGTCCACGCACAAAAAAGTTCGTTGATAGGATTTGCAGGATCCAACATATATGATTGGATTCACTAAATATATATATTGTATATACTTGGCAAATGTCGTCTATATTAACGTCGAGATATTTAATGATACAATGGAGTGCTAGAACATGGAAGATTAATCTGAAAACCACCTGCGATTTATTTTATACTTTAAGATTGTACAAAGCTTTTCTTAAAATAAAAAATGAAAGACGTTTACAATTCCGTGTAACGCCGAATTATTGCACAGCACATTAGGAGGAGGAGGGGAAGGTACGGAGAGGAGGGTAAGCCCCTCCACCTCATCCGTACTTTCCCCTCCTCCGCTCCTGCACGCCTCCCATTCAGGGGAAAATTTCCCGCTAAATTTAGCGCTAAACTAGCACACACGCAGGTTAGCTATGTGTGAAACGTTTTACTTGCGACACCTTTTCCCCCTTTCGCCTGCGTTTGAGATGTGTTTATGCCAGGAACATATTCAAATCAGGTTGGAGAGTGTGTCATAAGGAGGGGGAGGGGGCAGGCAGAGAGTATTATTTTTTGCTGGCCTCCCTATTTTAGAGTGCAGCTCTTACGCACTCGTTTCCAAGTTGAGCGGCGTCAGCGTCGGCGCCGGCGTAACCGCGCGTTGCATTATGGGACGTTCCAATAATGACGGCACACGTGAATTGTCACGTCTTGTGTCACGTCACACGAAAATTTACCCGCTAACTTTAGCGAGGAAATTTAGCGGAGAAATGTTTCCACTCAATGTAGCGTAGAGAATTTTCTCGCTAAATTTAGCGGGGAAATTTTTACGCTAAATTTAGCGGGGAAATTTACCCATGATGCAACGTGCGGTGTCATCACGAGTAACGTCACTGGTGACCCTCGTGACGTCACGTGTGACGTCATCGTTGTCTCATAATGCACCGTGCGGTTACGCCGACGGTGACGCCGCTCAAGCCGGAGACGGGCGTCTAAGAGGTGCGCTCTAAAACAGATGCAAATCCTTGGATTTTAGACAGTAATTTGCAAAATTTCCCAGAATCTCACAATTCAATATTAAACTCAAATTTAAGGCCAGGTATCACCACTCTACTTGCTGGACATTTTGTGCAAAAAAAGTTACATGCCTTTTAAATGAGTGGTTATTCAAAGTGCAACGTGGAGTAGCTTTCACTCAGGCTGCATTTATAAAGAATTTTGACTTAGTTCAAGGCTCTACGATAGGTTAGGTCTACAAGGTAATGTTTTAAAGTGATCTGCGTTCTTAAAGTCAGCCATTTATTAGCGAAAACGTGGGTACTGGCAGAACATTTTCCATCTACTGTCCACTTTATTTAGGGGTCCATGACTTGCTACCCTTCCTATCAGAGCAGCAAACGGTTGAGAATATCAAACCGGCGAAAATTTGAAGTCCCCCGTGGAGCCGATAGTAGTTGTCGTATGACCCTTTGGAATCTCTGAACACACCTGGAACATCAATAAATTACATACTTTCGTTAGATATGTGCCCGTGCATATTGATTCCAGAAAACACGTAAAGTACGAAGCTAGTTACTTATATATATACATTATGAATCAGAACCGTACTCTAGATGAAAAAATAGACGTAGTATTAAAGTATAACACTCCCCTACAAATAGTCAAGAAATCCAATTATCTTTTTGCACTTTGCCTTAAGCAGAATCTCAGATTGCATACCACATTGCCGGTATTAACACCAAAGCAGCTAATAGGCTCCACTACCTAAGCAGAGTATTACAATCAGCATCTAATGACTCAGAATTACTAGCATATAGAGAATTTTTGCGTCCCATAAACGAGTACGCTAACGCAAAGTGGTTTCCTCATTTAATGCAAACATGTATACTAAAATAGAAACGATGCAATGTTTTTCAGCAAGATTATTCGCAATCAATTTGGCTAGAGCGGCTCTCTTTCTCAATTATGCTAATTAGTTGATATATCCTTACTTACACTCTTGAAGAAGGGAAGTCTCTTTCCGAAACGTCGTGTAATAAAGCCTATACTGCTGTTCAAACATTTTTCTACGTTGACAAAATGGCGAAGATTGCGATCGGCTTACTTTTTTAAAATTATGAATGACGAAATTCTTGTAAATAAAACTATCTTAACGTATAACCACAGCCTCAAGAGGTAACCATGGCAGGATACTCACACAGTATTGAAGTAACGTTTCTTGTTAATACCCATTATTTGCGAGGGTAATCTCTTAAATGGATCGTTTGTCTGACACCTTTGTTCACTCTACGTAGCAAATGCGTTAGACCATTGTGTCGCATAACTTGTACATACTATTAACTTTCTAAAAATAATATATATATATATATTTTTTAATTTGTCCATTCTAATTTTTTATTGTTTTTTCCTTCAAATATCGTTAAATGTCCTTCTTTCCCTCGTTTCGCCATACTGCCCTCAGGTCATTCTTCCCTTCTTCACCAGGTCCCTTTACTGTTCGCTGTAGCTAGTGCTGCTTTGATTACCATTTATTAAATCCCCTCCCCTCCTTGCTGACCTCCCGGCCTTGGCCGTCTCCCAACCATATCCTTCTTGTGTAAGTGAATGCCTGGAAACGTAGTTTTACTTGACTAAAATGAGCGGGAAAAACTGGCGTGCTCTTTAAAAATACATTTAGGTCTCGCAAGTGATAGACGACTGCCTGCCTGTTGAAATACTTCACAGTGTCGCTTGTACTTCGTAAGTAGCTTTGCTGCCTTTCCGTTTTTATAAGAGGTTTTAATTATGGCAATACCAGCACGCCGTCGAGCTTCATTGAGCTTCATGTGTTTACGTGCGGGTACATGTCCGCGATAGTGTGAGTGGCGTGCTCAATGAGCTCACTGTTTTGGACAGTAGGGGGCTGTCTGGGCGTTATGTATTCTGAAGAATGCCATCTCATGCTTGAAAACATGAGAGATAAATTGCGTACACCTATTGGTAAGCACAGAGCGGGGTACACCATGGCAGAGTACATTTTGTTCGCGTAAAAAATTCACAACGTGATCCTCTGGAATTGTAGGCATGCCACGTAGCTCGATCCATTTGGTGAGATAATTAACAGCAAGAGTATTATGACGGTTTACACATTTATGAGCTCAGAAATGGTCCTAAATAATTAAGTAATAAAATCTCAAGATCAGCTTGCAGGGTTGGGTGGGATAGAGTTCGGTTACGGGTAAAATATTTGCTAATTTTCTTTGTTGGCATGTTTTACAAGATGCGACTCGCTGAGCAACGTTCTACCAGAACCCCCGCCACAAATAGCGTTCGGCAAGATAGGCTAGGGTATTTTCTCCGCTCAGGTGACTTGCTGTGGGATCATAGTGGCAGAGGTTCAGTACGTCATTTCTCAGCGAAATTAGAATCATCGGTAGCAACTGACAATAATGTCTTGTACCTTTTCATCTTCTTGAGAACGACGAAAGTCAAAAAATAAACCTACACAAGTAAGTGTCACTTTAAAGAGTCTTAGGTTGCTTGTTCAGTGGGTTGTGGGCCAAACGTCAGCATACTGATGACTTCGTTCGCTGCGATCAACCAATTTGAAGTCATATTTTTTCTTGAAGACAGTCCATCGTGCAGGTTTTCCATCAAGTACTGCTTGTTTCAAGCAAGGTCAACACTTAAATATTGGCTACAGCAGTGAAATGGCGACTATAAAATTATGGACGAAATATCGGCACTGACCAGATGAGGGTCAAACAATCTATGTCAGGTGAATGAGTTTTCTCCTCTTGTTGCTTTAGCGGGTGACTAAGATAAGAAACGACTCAGATTACAATCGGGAACCTCTTGAAGTAGAATAGCACAAAATCCTTGTTTCCTTGCATCTGTTTGGAGGGATGTTTTGACAGAGAGGGTTCGAAATGTGCGAGTACTGGGGTGTTTATGAGGGCCGTCTTTAAGTTATGAAACACTGACTTTTGGATTCCCCAACGCCACGGCACGTTCTTCCAGACAGACTTTCGAATGAAGCCGCAAGAAAAGCAAAGTGCGAAATAAAACAGCGAAATATGATGCAAATCCCAGAAAGCTCAACACTTTTCTTATAATTCTGGTCATCGGATATTCAGATAAGGCCCGAAGTTCGGAGGAGTCAGGTTTCATCATGTTCTTGCTTACAACCTGTAAACAACGCGTTACATAATTTAAAAAAAATTTTTTTTCAGGCTTCAAGCGGGTAATGACATTGCCTAGTGCATCAAGCACAAGATATAGCTTTCGTATGTGTTCGTCACATATGTTGGCATAAACGACAACACCACTTAAGTAGACCAGTGACACAGCCTACTTCTGATTATTTAAAACCCTGCCCGTGAGTCCTTGAAACGTAACTGGAGCGGTACAAAGGCCAATGGGAATACGGTTTAATTCGTCTAGACCGTTCTGTGTGAAGAAGGCTGATTTTGAAAACATTCGCAGCCTTACCTTGCCTCTTGCTTCGTACAAAAATATCTCGCCTGTTTGTTTCAAAAGGTGTATCACTCGAACCCAATACTTGGCCATTTCGTCATTATTTTACAGCTCACTTGCACCTTTGCATTTAATTGCATTACAATCACTTCGCGAAGCACTGTTTTTCTACCAACTTACATATCATCACGCACCATTCATCATCTAAATGTTAGAATTACCCATCGGAGCACATTTATTTTCAATGCCTACTTCTTACGCCAAACCTCAATTGATGGAAATCGACTTGCCGGAGCCATTGATGCAATTACTACCACCACTGATTTCTGAATCGCGATTACTAATCTGATAAAATTATGTTTCCTACTAATTTTGTAGGTTTGCCTTTTTATTGTTTTTCTACTTTAATGTTTATGTTAGAGTGCATAATCCTCTGTAATGCCTCAGGGCTCCGAGAAAAAATTAATTAAAATAAATTAAATGAAAAAAGACGTGGGAGAGGGTAGACATCTAGCTGGGTTACACTGTTTAGTTTTCTGTTATCAACGCAAAAACGTACAGCGCCATTTTTATTTCGGACTAGCATATCCGGGACAATTACATGCCTGTCGATGGACTGGCCGCACCATAATCGAGCATCTCAATCACTCGACTTTAAATGGTTTTCCGCTCTGCAGGGGCTAAGTGACGTAGAATTCTAGGTATGGTTCTACTTTCTCCAGTTTTGACGGTGCGCTTTGCCTACGATGTTCACCCCAGTTCGTCTGAGCTGAATGTATTGCAATCTCGGTGTGGAAACAATACTCTATTGGTGCCAGTTTATCGTTCGCTAGTCTAGATTGATCCAAATTTAAACTGTTCTCGTTGTAAGGAAGTACTTGAGGGTAAAACAGTGGCGCATTTCGACGCTCCAACAAGTGGTTGGAGCGTCCCAATACGCTCCTCCTAAATAATAATAATGTATGTGCTGCTCAGATTGGTCATCTCTGCCGTGCCACGAATTCTCTGTTGACACACAAAGCAAGTGTTCAAAGTGAAGCTAATCCCCTTCCCGGCTTAGCACGGCTACGAGTAAAGAGCAGCTTAACAGTATAATTGCGCTATTTATTACATATTAGTTTGTGTTATTGAAGATGTGTACCTCAAAACAAGCGGCCTTGCCGCACTGGTGGAAACACTGTAAAAACATGTGCCAGCTCTCTATGCAATGACTCGCAAAGATGGAACGACTCACATAAGCCACATCAAAGTACGTTCAAATGACGAGGTGTCAACACGTCATGTTTCTAGTGGCGTGTGCCTCGGCTTCGTTTTGTTTGGGCTTCAGCCGGAAATGTATATTTTTTTACACCCCTCATAATCGAAGACTATTGGAGAGACGGAGTTTGATAAAGGACGAAGTCTGCAAGCGATTCTTCCCCGAAAGGGGTGACCAGTATTTAACATGTCCGTCTGTGCAAGTCGTGGCCTTTTTGGATACTGAAAGTTGAGGAGTGGGCTGGAAAACATCACAGTCAGCCGACACGAGCATCGCGTTGATTATGTTGACTGTTGCTTCTATGTGAAAAATATTTTATTGTATCCGCATTCCTTGAATTTCTACTTCTATGGTTGAAATACCAGTAAGACACCTTGAAAGTGATGTGAGGGGCACTCCATCGCCTTCTTTTCCCCGTCCTACCTGGATCGAAACCCGTTTCCCGTCAAGTGTCCCCATCGTCTGAACTCATATGCGAAATCTCTTTGCCACTAGCACTGGAAGCACCGCCATTTGTCGGAGTTCAGGGATACTTCTGATGTAGCTGGCGTGATCGAGGGACAAAGATTGAGGATTCGGGCACCTCTCAACTCCTTTACCATCTTCCGAGTCACGTGCGCTGTGACGTCATTGGAGGTCGCGTGGGGTTCCGGTGAAGCTCTCTCTAGAGCCATCAGTGAGCAGCGAGAACTCATCCGCTCGCGACCGTGTGACCACATGCTGGCGCAGCGCGAACAATATGGTGAAAGGAGGCAAGTCTCATCCGGGGCCGTCCCCCTTCGGCTTCTGGCGGCTGTTCGCGGGAGCAGATAGAGCTGACGGTTTTGTGAACTTAGGATAGATGGCGCCACTAAAATTTTGTATAATAAAAGCTTTGTCGATGATACCAGGTTTTTGACACATTTATATTTAGGTTGGAACGACAAGATTTATAGAAAAGTTACGTTTTATCAAGCAGGTATTCGCACAACTTGCAATATTTCTACAAGACTCTCCTTGACGTCATGCCGCGTTGTTCTCATGGCCACCACTCGTTGCTGCAGGTCGGGAAATATTATCACTTTTGGCTCACAATTACGCGGCGGAATCGCAACATTTCGAAGGAAGGAAGATGTGTTTTCTGTCCTTTGTGACAAGATAAACAGTGCCAAAAGTAGAAGATGCCATTCTTTCAACGTTAAAATCGTTGCACAGCTCCTTTAAGCATCAGCTGTTGCTGATGCTTAAGTCGCGGTGCTGGCAGCCGCGACTACGAAATCCCTCTTGTGTTCCTTTACAGTGCCTGGAACGGATCTCTGACTGTTGTGTTTAGCGTCCTATTCCACACATGCATCCAAGGGGGTCCCAAATTGGCAACACATAACCTCACGAAAGTCAGATATTCATGCTGTCGGATTTTGCAATTTTGGTGGTTGGTCGTAATGGTTTCGGCAAAATGCACGTGCAAAAGCGAGTGCCGCTTTCGTCGCGGCGTTCCAACTCCTGGCAGTCGAACTGTCGAACTGGGGAGCAACCCAAAACAGAACAGACGTCAGCCACGTTCACCACCGGTTGCTGTGATACCGGCAGGATCGCGGACGTTGACAGCATGACGCTTCTATGATGTCATCAGGTGGAAATGGAGGGACGACTTTATTGGACGCCGTAAACACACCAGTGGGAGGCGTAGTTCAGTAAACAGAGTCCGCGGTTGAGCGAAGGAAAATGGATCTTTGGAATTTCCGGTGTTTCCAGTGGAAACGTTGGGCTGGCCATGATGAACGTGCTCTTGCGTGACAGCCATTCTAACTAAATCCCACCGCTTACACCAATCATGTTATAGGCCCAACTTTTCGCCGTTTCGCCCAACAGTCGTTATGTCATTCTTCTCTCCTTCACCCGGCCCCCTTGCTGTTGGAAGTAGTTTGGGCCGCTTTAATTACCATCTGTTACTATGTGTACGTTATATGTTGTAGGTTTTATTGTGGTTCATGTTCACAGATCAGCCCAAACATTGCGACCACTCCTGCACTGCGAGATTGAGCGCGCCTATCTGGTGCGTCATGCGCGTTATATACCGCCTGCTGATGCGCATGGTGGTTAACGGCTGCCTTGGACACGGAGGGATTATTTTGTCGACTACGTGTGTATGTATTGGGAAAGGCTACTAATTTTAACGACCTCAACAAGGGCGAGGTCGTGATGTCCCGACGGCTCGGATTAAGTATCTCGGAAACTGCGAAGCTCGGCGGCTGTTCGCGAGCTGCCGTCGTAAGTACCTATAGATAGTAGAATAATGACAATAAAACTGTTAGTAGACGCCGAGGCTTTACACGTCCACGCCGAATTACACAATCTGGACGTCGGGGGCTTTCCCGCGTAGTGAGTTAAAATAGGCGGCTACCTGGGACTTAACTAACAGCTACATTAAAATGTACGCAAACATACAAGTGTTTCTAAGTACGTAGTTGAGTGAACTTTGTTTGATATAGGCCTACACAGCCGATAACGTTTCCGTGCTTAAGGTGAATCAACATGGTGCTAAATAGGTTGTCATAACATTTTGCCTCTTCAGTGTATATTCAAGTCTGTGGCCCATTTATGTTCACCCTATATTTTAGTAAGTTGCTCCCACTTACACCTTGTTCTTAGACTGCACCGCCAACTAACGTATGTCCTTCAAAACATTGTAACCACACAAATAAGGTTCCGAATGAAAATGGTAGTGTTACTTATTAAACAAGTATGAGCTTGGTGAGAAACACTGCTTTACCATGCCAGCAAGTCACAAGGCAACATTAGGTCGTCTATACATGAATTGGTTGGATAAACAACAAGCCGTTTGGTTGACTCTTTTGCGATACTTTTGCGATACTTAAATACAGAAGAAGTCAGCCTTGTAGAAGGTGAAATAACCAATGTGCATTAAGGTGACGATCGCTGTGCCTATATTTTAAATGAATGAATGAATGAATGTAAAAAATGCAAGAAATTTTGTTATTTGGTGTAGTCATGACACAACTTCAAGCCGGTACATTGAGAGTTCGTGTCGGTGGCAAAAAGGAATATATGCCCCAGGCTGCTAGTAAAATACATTTTGAAGAAAAAACCATTATGGACACGAAGATATGTGAGGTCTTTTCAGGTAAACATTTTCGCCAAAAAATTCATTAAGACAGCTAAAAAACTCAGATCAAATGTTCTGGATAAAAGTAGAAACACGGTTTCAAAAATCCCAGTTAAAAAAAAAGTTACATCAACATAGTAAACGTGAACAAAAGGTAAGTGCGCAAACGAGCTGGTGGTGGTTAAACATTTCGACAAAACCTGGGACAATAGGGAGGGACAAACACAAAGTCTCAAACACAGCTGAATTATATTTGACAACGAAACGTGCTTATATAGGCGTCAAATCCTACAGGTTTCTCCCTCTCTTTCCTTCGTCTCTTTTGATTTGTGTAGGATTTGACGCCTATATAAGCACCTTTCGTTGTCAAATAAAATTCAGCTGTGTTTGAGACTTTGTGTTTGTCCCTCCCTTATTGTCCCAGTCTCGGGGTTTTTTTCGAAATAGTAAACGTATAAATGTATTTATGCAGACTAAATTTCTCTTGAAGATATATCCATCACTCAAGATAGATGTTAGCAGAGGAAGAATATATGACAATTCTGGAAAGAGGTCCTTGTTGTTTGATGCCAGGACGTTAGTATTGCAACTAAGATATACGAAACTGACTATCAAGACGCAGATACACTGTATTATGCTTGTGCAGAGAAAGAAGACACGACACAAGAATTGATATCATGTTGCATTGCGAGTCACCCAACGGTTTTTGAGGGGAAGATTGATTTAGTAATTGCAGTGGCTGCTAATCACAATGAAAAAAAAAGATTTGGTAAAGTAGAACCATTTAGACACCGATTAATTGATTCGAGGAGCAGGTCAATAAAATAACAAACACTTTCGTATTCTCACTTCCGAGAGTGACAAAGGGCTTCGCTTATTATTCTTCAAAGAACGTCAGGGTGGGATATATTAACCGTGAAGTTTTAAAACACCAGCCAAGGGGCGCTATCCTACACCCGGCCCAAAACCCAAACAAAGTAAAAACGCTCACCTATTATTGTAGGATTGCACAAAAACAAGGGCATCGTTGATAGTCCCAACAATGCACAACACAATGGGAATGCATCAGCTCCAAGGTAGTCTGTGATAATTGCAGCTTTTATGGCTCCGAGGAATGCTGACGAGCTTGCTACGCAGAAGCAAATAATGACAACATAGGTATATTTTTGAACTTCTGGAAGGATTAGCAGCGAGCAACCGTAAACGATGAGATTTACCACGATTAGTGTGCTTCGGCTCATAAATCCGCGGTCAGCCAGAAGCGGGACAATTAAACATCCCACCAGTTGGGCAACTGATGAATACACAACGATGAATTCGGCTGTTTCCAGAGGAAAGCCTTTATCTATTGAATAGTCGACAATTGTTGACTGAAATGCCAGGGATGCGAAATCCGATATGACCATATATAGAACAATCGAATAACAAACTGGCATTCGAAGTGTGCTGAAGGACTCTTGAATAATCTCAGCGCCTTTAGAAATGTTATTTCCGGAGGGATTCCTGCTTGGAGAACCGTACTGTGAAAGGTGCGTTCCGTTCATAGTTAAGTATTCCGGAGACTTGACAGGCTGTCCGACTTGCGATTTCTGTCTGATCCATTGGGGCACGTTTAACGTGAGAGAAAACGCTGTTACGTGCATTGTGATGGCACCGGTCAGAAGTAGAGTGCCACGGAAGCCATACGCTTCCTCAAAATACATAAGGGCCGGCGGGAAAATTAGGGATGCTAAATACACGCCAGCGAATTTGACGCCGCAAGCTATGCCCCGGTACCGTTCGAAGTATAAGATGTTAATGTAGGCGAGAGATAACGTGACGATTCCTACACCGGTACCTGAAAAGAGAAGGAAACGGTAAGTTGTTCAGTTTCATCCAGTGACAGAACACATTTTTTATTCTTATAAGTTTCAACAGTTCACATGTTATATGTTATATTAAAGGACGGTTCACAGGCTTGGAATTTTTTAGAACCGAGTGCATTAAAACTTAAGCTAAGCAGGGGACACATCAGCCATTAATACGGGCGCCGTGTGGCAGACTCATTCTTGCGCGGAATGGCGCCGTGGCATTATTCCACGTCATAGCGTCTGGGGAAGTTGCTATGTAAACTGTCGCGCGGCGCCCGTTTCATTCTCCATGTATCACCTGCTTTATTATGATCTATTACGACAGATTGCACCACCTATCGGTTAACCGTGGAACACTTGTGATTTCCGTACATTTCTTACTCTCCGGTCTCGTGGAGTGCTGTTCCAGGGCCACCTCATAGATGGTGCCAGTGTGCCAGAGTGTTCTCTCGTCGTAAGCGATCGCAAGATGTTGGCCGTAAGCATGTGCAAATGTATGGACAGCCTTAATAAACATGATGCATGGTCTTCACTGGTCTAACACTATGCGTCAGATCAGTGTTGTCATTTGGCATAAGGCAGGAGAGTTGTGGACACACTTGAGTATATAGTTTAAAGCAAAACCGCTATACAGTGCATTAAATTGCAATACAAATATCACGACAACAAAAATGTTGTTAAAATACCGTAAATATTTCAACATTGTACTTAAACGGATGAATTACAAACAATTCACTCGATTACTGAACCATAATATTTTAGCCGTTGAATATATTCGATTATTACCGTTACCATGAATTGATTTTCGTACTTTTTATGCACACTTTTAACTCACATTGTGGTATATACGGGTAATATACAATATTAGCCATTAAAAATATTCTATATCATGTCTATCTTTGCTATGCTAGTGCAAGTTGTTCGTTAAACTCCACCCCATAAGCTAAATGTTGCTGAGTATATTGTAGAAGATTGATCAGCGCATACCTCGCGTTCTCGACGTCAGAATGGCTGGGTTTTCAAGGAAAACTGATTCATCGATGCAATATATATGGTGAGACAAATAAGGCATAGAGTCTGAGCTGATATCGCCTTGACAGCTAGTTATACCAACGTGTTTTTGGGAACAATGAACGCAATCACCCAATGCGGTGCCACGCATGATATTGTCACGAATGACGATGTGACAAACAAGGAACTTAAGAAACTGAAACGTTTAATGAGGCGAACTTGAGCCCGGTTGCCCCGCTCCAGTTGCCACGCGAAGCCCCTTTGCACACGCGTGGGCTTCTGGAACAATCGGCGTAGAAGGTTCGGCGTGTAGAACATTCTAACCTAGAATCAGCAACGCGGTTCTCGAATTTACCAGAACATTACGTTAGAGCCCACAAAAATACGTCCCCGCGGCCAGAAATCTAACCCTGGCTTTCTGCGTGGAAGGCACGCGCGATAACCGTTAGGCCACGAGCGCGCTGCCTGCTTGATCAGCTGCGCTCGCAGCAATATCTTGTATGATACAAGTCATGATAAACTGGGATTGCTAAAATTCTTAGCACCATGGTTGTGATTCATCGGTTCAGTCTCGCTAATGTTTTATGCTCCCTACACATAAATCCCACCACGTCTGTCGATTGAATTCCCGGGCAGGAAACGCTGCGCTAGACGCTGGAGGCATTGTTACAAAATATGGCTTGTTCAGCGCCTTGTGCTTTTGTGATCGTGTTCGGACGTGTCTTCAAGTCTGTGCAGTGTCTTGTACGGGTTCTCACACATTTTTTTATAATAACGCCAGTGCACAATCTGCCAATGATTCCCAAGTTATTTCAGTAAAGAAAAAAAGAAGAGTAGTTTAAGAATGAAGCACACTCTTCACTTTCCAGACGTGACCACTGCTAAGTTCATGCTCTCCCCTAGCTGAAGATGTCTCGCCAGGAAAACTATCTTCAACACTTGTTGCCGCTTTGATTATATTGACACGTGGTTTCTGCTCAGTAAAAGGCAAATTTTGGATGTCTGAACAGGCCAAATTTCTAATAGCTAGAAAATGATCCCAGTGGTTAACGTTGCGTAGAAACAATGCGCAGTCCTCAGGCATTGTTAGACCGTGAGAGCATAGGACTGGAATTACGATTGAAAGCTGTCTCACTGGTTAGTTGAATTTTGTCGCGCCGACATAGCGCCACCGGTAGGTTTCGGCCGCCGCTCATGTCATTACAGCTTAAATTTGTTTACGAATGCACGTGAATCTAACGAGGGTATCAAGTTCGTTGGAGATAAAGTAGAAAGAAAGTGAAATTGCACGCCCCCAGACAGATGTGTTTTGATTTGCACTGAACCTACCAGGACGTGTAATTGAAAGACTGGGCATCATTTAGTAACTACTACAGCGTAGGAGAATGGTACGTCGCAGCTTAGACTAGTAAGGTAGATTTGTATAAAAATTTATCAATGAGGTTAACCGAACTTGTCAGAAATTAAATACTTGTTATGATATATTACAAAATATTTCATACCGTAAATAGCGCCCAATGTGGCGGTTGTCCATTGCATACTGGGCGCAAAAGCTGAGGCAATGATGCCAGTCCAGGTAAATAT